>OZ025244.1:24896874-25088769 GCA_964019155.1 Osedax fenrisi | reverse complement strand
CTAGTAGGTAGTAGGTAGTAGGTAGTAGTAGTAGGTAGTAGGTAGAATGTAGGTAGTGGTAGTAGGTAGTAGGTAGTAGGTAGCTAGGTAGTAGGTAGTAGGTAGTAGTAGTAGGTAGTAGGTAGTAGGTAGTAGGTCGTAGGTAGTAGGTAGTAGGTAGTAGGTAGTAGTAGTGGTAGTATGTAGTAGAGTAGTAGTAGGTAGTAGGTAGTCGGTGTCGGTAGTAGGTCGTAGTAGTAGGTAGTAGGTAGTAGGTAGTAGGTAGTAGTAGTAGGAGTAGGTAGTAGTGTGGTCGTAGTAGTAGTAGTAGGTAGTAGGTAGTAGGTAGAGGTAGTAGGTAGTAGGTAGTAGGTAGTAGGTAGTAGGTAGGTAGGTAGTAGGTAGTTCGGTAGTAGTAGTATGTAGTAGGTAGTAGGTAGTAGTAGTAGTAGTGTAGTAGGTAGCTAGGTCGTAGTAGTAGGTAGTAGGTAGTAGGTAGTAGGTAGTAGGTAGTAGGTAGTAGGTAGTAGGTAGTAGGTAGTAGGTAGTAGTATAGGTAGTAGGTAGTAGGTGTAGGTAGTAGGTAGTAGTAGTAGGTAGTAGGTAGTAGGTAGTAGTAGTAGGTAGTAGTAGTAGGTAGTAGGTAGTAGGTAGTAGGTAGTAGGTAGTAGGTAGTAGGAGTAGGTAGGTAGTAGAGTAGTAGGTAGTAGGTAGTAGGTAGTAGGTAGTAGGTAGTAGGTAGTAGGTAGTAGGTAGTAGGTAGTAGGTAGTAGGTAGTAGGTAGTAGGTAGTAGGTAGTAGGTAGTAGGTAGTAGGTAGTAGGTAGTAGGTAGTAGGTAGTAGTAGTAGGTAGTAGGTAGTAGGTAGTAGGTAGTAGGTAGTAGTAGTAGGTAGTAGGTAGTAGTAGGTAGTAGGTAGTAGGTAGTAGGTAGTAGGTAGTAGGTAGTAGGTAGTAGGTAGTAGGAGTAGGTAGTAGGTAGTAGGTAGTAGGTAGTAGGTAGTAGGTAGTAGGTAGTAGGTAGTAGGTAGTAGGTGTAGTAGGTAGTAGGTAGTGGGTAGTAGGTAGTAGGTAGTAGGTAGTAGGTAGTAGGTAGTAGGTAGTAGGTAGTAGGTAGTGGGTAGTAGGTAGTAGGTAGGTAGTAGGTAGTAGGTAGTAGGTAGTAGGTAGTAGGTAGTAGGTAGTAGGTAGTGGGTAGTAGGTAGTAGTAGTAGGTAGTAGGTAGTAGGTAGTAGGTAGTAGGTAGTAGGTAGTAGGTAGTAGGTAGTAGGTAGTAGGTAGTAGGTAGTAGGTAGTAGGTAGTAGGTAGTAGGTAGTAGGTAGTAGGGTAGTAGGTAGTAGGTAGTAGGTAGTAGGTAGTAGGTAGTAGGTAGTAGGTAGTAGGTAGTAGGTAGTAGGTAGTAGGTAGTAGGTAGTAGGTAGTAGGTAGTAGGTAGTAGGTAGTAGGTAGTAGGTAGTAGGTAGTAGTAGTAGGTAGTAGGTAGTAGGTAGTAGGTAGTAGGTAGTAGGTAGTAGGTAGTAGGTAGTAGGTAGTAGGTAGTAGGTAGTAGGTAGTAGGTAGTAGGTAGTAGGTAGTAGGTAGTAGGTAGTAGGTAGTAGGTAGTAGGTAGTAGGTAGTAGGTAGTAGGTAGTAGGTAGAGTAGTAGGTAGTAGGTAGTAGGTAGTAGGTAGTAGGTAGTAGGTAGTAGGTAGTAGGTAGTAGGTAGTAGGTAGTAGGTAGTAGGTAGTAGGTAGTAGGTAGTAGGTAGTAGGTAGTAGGTAGTAGGTAGTAGGTAGTAGGTAGTAGGTAGTAGGTAGTAGGTAGTAGGTAGTAGGTAGTAGGTAGTAGGTAGTAGGTAGTAGGTAGTAGGTAGTAGGTAGTAGGTAGTAGGTAGTAGGTAGTAGGTAGTAGGTAGTAGGTAGTAGGTAGTAGGTAGTAGGTAGTAGGTAGTAGGTAGTAGGTAGTAGGTAGTAGGTAGTAGGTAGTAGGTAGTAGGTAGTAGGTAGTAGGTAGTAGGTAGTAGGTAGTAGGTAGTAGGTAGTAGGTAGTAGGTAGTAGGTAGTAGGTAGTAGGTAGTAGGTAGTAGGTAGTAGGTAGTAGGTAGTAGGTAGTAGGTAGTAGGTAGTAGGTAGTAGGTAGTAGGTAGTAGGTAGTAGGTAGTAGGTAGTAGGTAGTAGGTAGTAGGTAGTAGGTAGTAGGTAGTAGGTAGTAGGTAGTAGGTAGTAGGTAGTAGGTAGTAGGTAGTAGGTAGTAGGTAGTAGGTAGTAGGTAGTAGGTAGTAGGTAGTAGGTAGTAGGTAGTAGGTAGTAGGTAGTAGGTAGTAGGTAGTAGGTAGTAGGTAGTAGGTAGTAGGTAGTAGGTAGTAGGTAGTAGGTAGTAGGTAGTAGGTAGTAGGTAGTAGGTAGTAGGTAGTAGGTAGTAGGTAGTAGGTAGTAGGTAGTAGGTAGTAGGTAGTAGGTAGTAGGTAGTAGGTAGTAGGTAGTAGGTAGTAGGTAGTAGGTAGTAGGTAGTAGGTAGTAGGTAGTAGGTAGTAGGTAGTAGGTAGTAGGTAGTAGGTAGTAGGTAGTAGGTAGTAGGTAGTAGGTAGTAGGTAGTAGGTAGTAGGTAGTAGTAGTAGGTAGTAGGTAGTAGGTAGTAGGTAGTAGGTAGTAGGTAGTAGTAGGTAGTAGGTAGTAGGTAGTAGGTAGTAGGTAGTAGGTAGTAGGTAGTAGGTAGTAGGTAGTAGGTAGTAGGTAGTAGGTAGTAGGTAGTAGGTAGTAGGTAGTAGGTAGTAGGTAGTAGGTAGTAGGTAGTAGGTAGTAGGTAGTAGGTAGTAGGTAGTAGGTAGTAGGTAGTAGGTAGTAGGTAGTAGGTAGTAGGTAGTAGGTAGTAGGTAGTAGGTAGTAGGTAGTAGGTAGTAGGTAGTAGGTAGTAGGTAGTAGTAGTAGGTAGTAGGTAGTAGGTAGTAGGTAGTAGGTAGTAGGTAGTAGGTAGTAGGTAGTAGGTAGTAGGTAGTAGGTAGTAGGTAGTAGGTAGTAGGTAGTAGGTAGTAGGTAGTAGGTAGTAGGTAGTAGGTAGTAGGTAGTAGGTAGTAGGTAGTAGGTAGTAGGTAGTAGGTAGTAGGTAGTAGGTAGTAGGTAGTAGGTAGTAGGTAGTAGGTAGTAGGTAGTAGGTAGTAGTAGTAGGTAGTAGGTAGTAGGTAGTAGGTAGTAGGTAGTAGGTAGTAGGTAGTAGGTAGTAGGTAGTAGGTAGTAGGTAGTAGGTAGTAGGTAGTAGGTAGTAGGTAGTAGGTAGTAGGTAGTAGGTAGTAGGTAGTAGGTAGTAGGTAGTAGGTAGTAGGTAGTAGGTAGTAGGTAGTAGGTAGTAGGTAGTAGGTAGTAGGTAGTAGGTAGTAGGTAGTAGGTAGTAGGTAGTAGGTAGTAGGTAGTAGGTAGTAGGTAGTAGGTAGTAGGTAGTAGGTAGTAGGTAGTAGGTAGTAGGTAGTAGGTAGTAGGTAGTAGGTAGTAGGTAGTAGGTAGTAGGTAGTAGGTAGTAGGTAGTAGGTAGTAGGTAGTAGGTAGTAGGTAGTAGGTAGTAGGTAGTAGGTAGTAGGTAGTAGGTAGTAGGTAGTAGGTAGTAGGTAGTAGGTAGTAGGTAGTAGGTAGTAGGTAGTAGGTAGTAGGTAGTAGGTAGTAGGTAGTAGGTAGTAGGTAGTAGGTAGTAGGTAGTAGGTAGTAGGTAGTAGGTAGTAGGTAGTAGTAGGTAGTAGGTAGTAGGTAGTAGGTAGTAGTAGGTAGTAGGTAGTAGGTAGTAGGTAGTAGGTAGTAGGTAGTAGGTAGTAGGTAGTAGGTAGTAGGTAGTAGGTAGTAGGTAGTAGGTAGTAGGTAGTAGGTAGTAGGTAGTAGGTAGTAGGTAGTAGGTAGTAGGTAGTAGGTAGTAGGTAGTAGGTAGTAGGTAGTAGGTAGTAGGTAGTAGGTAGTAGGTAGTAGGTAGTAGGTAGTAGGTAGTAGGTAGTAGGTAGTAGGTAGTAGGTAGTAGGTAGTAGGTAGTAGGTAGTAGGTAGTAGGTAGTAGGTAGTAGGTAGTAGGTAGTAGGTAGTAGGTAGTAGGTAGTAGGTAGTAGGTAGTAGGTAGTAGGTAGTAGGTAGTAGGTAGTAGGTAGTAGGTAGTAGTAGTAGGTAGTAGGTAGTAGGTAGTAGGTAGTAGGTAGTAGGTAGTAGGTAGTAGGTAGTAGGAGGTAGTAGGTAGTAGGTAGTAGGTAGTAGGTAGTAGGTAGTAGGTAGTAGGTAGTAGAGTAGTAGGTAGTAGTAGTAGGTTAGTAGGTAGTAGGTAGTAGGTAGTAGGTAGTAGGTAGTAGGTAGTAGGTAGTAGGTAGTAGGTAGTAGGTAGTAGGTAGTAGGTAGTAGGTAGTAGGTAGTAGGTAGTAGGTAGTAGGTAGTAGGTAGTAGGTAGTAGGTAGTAGGTAGTAGGTAGTAGGTAGTAGTATAGTAGGTAGTAGGTACGTAGGTAGTAGGTAGTAGGTAGTAGGTAGTAGGTAGTAGTAGTAGGTAGTAGGTAGTAGGTAGTAGGTAGTAGGTAGTAGGTAGTAGGTAGTGGTAGTGGGTAGTAGGTAGTAGGTAGTAGGTAGTAGGTAGTAGGTAGTAGGTAGTAGGTAGTAGGTAGTAGGTAGTAGGTAGTAGGTAGTAGGTAGTAGGTAGTAGGTAGTAGGTAGTAGGTAGTAGGTAGTAGGTAGTAGGTAGTAGGTAGTAGGTAGTAGGTAGTAGGTAGTAGGTAGTAGGTAGTAGGTAGTAGGTAGTAGGTAGTAGGTAGTAGGTAGTAGGTAGTAGGTAGTAGGTAGTAGGTAGTAGGTAGTAGGTAGTAGGTAGTAGGTAGTAGTAGTAGGTAGTAGGTAGTAGGTAGTAGGTAGTAGGTAGTAGGTAGTAGGTAGTAGGTATAGGTAGTAGGTAGTAGGTAGTAGGTAGTAGGTAGTAGGTAGTAGGTAGTAGGTAGTAGGTAGTAGGTAGTAGGTAGTAGGTAGTAGGTAGTAGGTAGTAGGTAGTAGGTAGTAGGTAGTAGGTAGTAGGTAGTAGGTAGTAGGTAGTAGGTAGTAGGTAGTAGGTAGTAGGTAGTAGGTAGTAGGTAGTAGGTAGTAGGTAGTACGGTAGTAGGTAGTAGGTAGTAGGTAGTAGGTAGTAGGTAGTAGGTAGTAGGTAGTAGGGTAGTAGGTAGTAGGTAGTAGGTAGTAGGTAGTAGTAGTAGGTAGTAGGTAGTAGGTAGTAGGTAGTAGTAGTAGTAGTAGGTAGTAGGTAGTAGGTAGTAGGTAGTAGGTAGTAGGTAGTAGGTAGTAGGTAGTAGGTAGTAGGTAGTAGGTAGTAGGTAGTAGGTAGTAGGTAGTAGGTAGTAGGTAGTAGGTAGTAGGTAGTAGGTAGTAGGTAGTAGGTAGTAGGTAGTAGGTAGTAGGTAGTAGGTAGTAGGTAGTAGGTAGTAGGTAGTAGGTAGTAGGTAGTAGGTAGTAGGTAGTAGGTAGTAGGTAGTAGGTAGTAGGTAGTAGGTAGTAGGTAGTAGGTAGTAGGTAGTAGGTAGTAGGTAGTAGGTAGTAGGTAGTAGGTAGTAGGTAGTAGGTAGTAGGTAGTAGGTAGTAGGTAGTAGGTAGTGGTAGTAGGTAGTAGGTAGTAGGTAGTAGGTAGTAGGTAGTAGGTAGTAGGTAGTAGGTAGTAGGTAGTAGGTAGTAGTAGTAGGTAGTAGGTAGTAGGTAGTAGGTAGTAGGTAGTAGGTAGTAGGTAGTAGGTAGTAGGTAGTAGGTAGTAGGTAGTAGGTAGTAGGTAGTAGGTAGTAGGTAGTAGGTAGTAGGTAGTAGGTAGTAGGTAGTAGGTAGTAGGTAGTAGGTAGTAGGTAGTAGGTAGTAGGTAGTAGGTAGTAGTAGTAGGTAGTAGGTAGTAGGTAGTAGGTAGTAGGTAGTAGGTAGTAGGTAGTAGGTAGTAGGTAGTAGTAGTAGGTAGTAGGTAGTAGGTAGTAGGTAGTAGGTAGTAGGTAGTAGGTAGTAGGTAGTAGGTAGTAGGTAGTAGGTAGTAGGTAGTAGGTAGTAGGTAGTAGGTAGTAGGTAGTAGGTAGTAGGTAGTAGGTAGTAGGTAGTAGGTAGTAGGTAGTAGGTAGTAGGTAGTAGGTAGTAGGTAGTAGGTAGTAGGTAGTAGGTAGTAGGTAGTAGGTAGTAGGTAGTAGTAGTAGGTAGTAGGTAGTAGGTAGTAGGTAGTAGGTAGTAGGTAGTAGGTAGTAGGTAGTAGGTAGTAGGTAGTAGGTAGTAGGTAGTAGGTAGTGGTAGTAGGTAGTAGGTAGTAGGTAGTAGGTAGTAGGTAGTAGGTAGTAGGTAGTAGGTAGTAGGTAGTAGTAGTAGGTAGTAGGTAGTAGGTAGTAGGTAGTAGGTAGTAGGTAGTAGGTAGTAGGTAGTAGGTAGTAGGTAGTAGGTAGTAGGTAGTAGGTAGTAGGTAGTAGGTAGTAGGTAGTAGGTAGTAGGTAGTAGGTAGTAGGTAGTAGGTAGTAGGTTTAGTAGGTAGTAGGTAGTAGGTAGTAGGTAGTTGGTAGTAGGTAGTAGGTAGTAGGTAGTAGGTAGTAGGTAGTAGGTAGTAGGTAGTAGGTAGTAGGTAGTAGGTAGTAGGTAGTAGGTAGTAGGTAGTAGGTAGTAGGTAGTAGGTAGTAGGTAGTAGGTAGTAGGTAGTAGGTAGTAGGTAGTAGGTAGTAGGTAGTAGGTAGTAGGTAGTAGGTAGTAGGTAGTAGGTAGTAGGTAGTAGGTAGTAGGTAGTAGGTAGTAGGTAGTAGGTAGTAGGTAGTAGGTAGTAGGTAGTAGGTAGTAGGTAGTAGGTAGTAGGTAGTAGGTAGTAGGTAGTAGGTAGTAGGTAGTAGGTAGTAGGTAGTAGGTAGTAGGTAGTAGGTAGTAGGTAGTAGGTAGTAGGTAGTAGGTAGTAGGTAGTAGGTAGTAGGTAGTAGGTAGTAGGTAGTAGGTAGTAGGTAGTAGGTAGTAGGTAGTAGGTAGTAGGTAGTAGGTAGTAGGTAGTAGGTAGTAGGTAGTAGGTAGTAGGTAGTAGGTAGTAGGTAGTAGGTAGTAGGTAGTAGGTAGTAGGTAGTAGGTAGTAGGTAGTAGGTAGTAGGAGTAGGTAGTAGGTAGTAGGTAGTAGGTAGTAGGTAGTAGGTAGTAGGAGTAGTAGTAGGTAGTAGGTAGTAGGTAGTAGGTAGTAGGTAGTAGGTAGTAGGTAGTAGGTAGTAGGTAGTAGGTAGTAGGTAGTAGGTAGTAGGTAGTAGGTAGTAGGTAGTAGGTAGTAGGTAGTAGGTAGTAGGTAGTAGGTAGTAGGTAGTAGTAGTAGTAGTAGGTAGTAGGTAGTAGGTAGTAGGTAGTAGGTAGTAGGTAGTAGGTAGTAGGTAGTAGGTAGTAGGTAGTAGGTAGTAGGTAGTAGGTAGTAGGTAGTAGTAGTAGGTAGTAGGTAGTAGGTAGTAGGTAGTGGTAGTAGGTAGTAGGTAGTAGGTAGTAGGTAGTAGGTAGTAGGTAGTAGGTAGTAGGTAGTGGGTAGTAGGTAGTGGGTAGTAGGTAGTAGGTAGTAGGTAGTAGGTAGTAGGTAGTAGTAGTAGGTAGTAGGAGTGGTAGTAGGTAGTAGGTAGTAGGTAGTAGGTAGTAGGTGTAGGTAGTAGGTAGTGGTAGTAGGTAGTAGGTAGTAGGTAGTAGGTAGTAGGTAGTAGGTAGTAGGTAGTAGGTAGTAGGTAGTAGGTAGTAGGTAGTAGGTAGTAGGTAGTAGGTAGTAGGTAGTTGGTAGTAGGTAGTAGGTAGTAGGTAGTGGTAGTAGGTAGTAGGTAGTAGGTAGTAGGTAGTAGGTAGTAGGTAGTAGGTAGTAGGTAGTAGTAGTAGGTAGTAGGTAGTAGGTAGTAGGTAGTGGTAGTAGTAGTAGGTAGTAGGTAGTAGGTAGTAGGTAGTAGGTAGTAGGTAGTAGGTAGTAGGTAGTAGGTAGTAGGTAGTAGGTAGTAGGTTGTAGGTAGTAGGTAGTAGGTAGTAGGTAGTAGGTAGTAGGTAGTAGGTAGTAGGTAGTAGGTAGTAGGTAGTAGGTTAGTAGGTAGTAGGTAGTAGTAGGTAGTAGGTAGTAGGTAGTAGGTAGTAGGTAGTAGGTAGTAGGTAGTAGGTAGTAGGTAGTAGGTAGTAGGTAGTAGGTAGTAGGTAGTAGGTAGTAGGTAGTAGGTAGTAGGTAGTAGGTAGTAGGTAGTAGGTAGTAGGTAGTAGGTAGTAGGTAGTAGTAGTAGGTAGTAGGTAGTAGGTAGTAGGTAGTAGGTAGCTAGGTAGTAGGTAGTAGGTAGTAGGTAGTAGGTAGTAGGTAGTAGGTAGTAGGTAGTAGGTAGTAGGTAGTAGGTAGTAGGTAGTAGGTAGTAGGTAGTAGGTAGTAGGTAGTAGGTTAGTAGGGTAGTAGGTAGTAGGTAGTAGGTAGTAGGTAGTAGGTAGTAGGTAGTAGGTAGTAGGTAGTAGGTAGTAGGGTAGTAGGTAGTAGGTAGTAGGTAGTAGGTAGTAGGTAGTAGGTAGTAGGTAGTAGGTAGTAGGTAGTAGGTAGTAGGTAGTAGGTAGTAGGTAGTGGTAGTAGGTAGTAGGTAGTAGGTAGTAGGTAGTAGGTAGTAGGTAGTAGGTAGTAGGTAGTAGGTAGTAGGTTGTAGGTAGTAGGTAGTAGGTAGTAGGTAGTAGGTAGTAGGTAGTAGGTAGTAGGTAGTAGGTAGTAGGGTAGTAGGTAGTAGGTAGTAGGTAGTAGGTAGTAGGTAGTAGGTAGTAGGTAGTGGGTAGTAGGTAGTAGGTAGTAGGTAGTAGGTAGTAGGTAGTTAGGTAGTAGTAGTAGGTAGTAGGTAGTAGGTAGTAGGTAGTAGGTAGTAGGTAGTAGGTAGTAGGTAGTAGGTAGTAGGTAGTAGGTAGTAGGTAGTAGTAGTAGGTAGTAGGTAGTAGGTAGTAGGTAGTAGGTAGTAGGTAGTAGGTAGTAGGTAGTAGGTAGTAGGTAGTAGTAGTAGGTAGTAGTAGTAGGTAGTAGGTAGTAGGTAGTAGGTAGTAGGTAGTAGGTAGTAGGTAGTAGGTAGTAGGTAGTAGGTAGTAGGTAGTAGGTAGTAGGTAGTAGGTAGTAGGTAGTAGGTAGTAGGTAGTAGGTAGTAGGTAGTAGTAGTAGGTAGTAGGTAGTAGGTAGTAGGTAGTAGGTTAGTAGGTAGTAGGTAGTAGGTAGTAGGTAGTAGGTAGTAGGTAGTAGGTAGTAGGTTAGTAGGTAGTAGGTAGTAGGTAGTAGGTAGTAGGTAGTAGGTAGTAGGTAGTAGGTAGTAGGTAGTAGGTAGTAGGTAGTAGGTAGTAGGTAGTAGGTAGTAGGTAGTAGGTAGTAGGTAGTAGGTAGTAGGTAGTAGGTAGTAGGTAGTAGGTAGTTAGGTAGTGAGGTAGTAGGTAGTAGGTAGTAGGTAGTAGGTAGTAGGTAGTAGGTAGTAGGTAGTAGGTAGTAGGTAGTAGGTAGTAGGTGTAGGTAGTGGGTAGTAGGTAGTGGTAGTAGGTAGTAGGTAGTAGGTAGTAGGTAGTAGGTAGTAGGTAGTAGGTAGTAGGTAGTAGGTAGTAGGTAGTGGGTAGTAGGTAGTAGGTAGTAGGTAGTAGGTAGTAGGTAGTAGGTAGTAGGTAGTAGGTAGTAGGTAGTGGGTAGTAGGTAGTAGGTAGTAGGTAGTAGGTAGTAGGTAGTAGGTAGTAGGTTGTAGGTAGTAGGTAGTAGGTAGTAGGTAGTAGGTAGTAGGTAGTAGGTAGTAGGTAGTAGGTAGTAGGTAGTAGGTAGTAGGTAGTAGGTAGTGGTAGTAGGTAGTAGGTAGTAGGTAGTAGGTAGTAGGTAGTAGGTAGTAGGTAGTAGGTAGTAGGTAGTAGGTAGTAGGTAGTAGGTAGTAGGTAGTAGGTAGTAGGTAGTAGGTAGTAGGTAGTAGGTAGTAGGTAGTGGGTAGTAGGTAGTAGGTAGTAGGTAGTATGTAGTAGTAGGTAGTAGGTAGTAGGTAGTAGGTAGTAGGTAGTAGGTAGTAGTAGGTAGTAGGTTGTAGGTAGTAGGTAGTAGGTAGTAGGTAGTAGGTAGTAGGTAGTAGGTAGTAGGTAGTAGGTAGTAGGTAGTAGGTAGTAGGTAGTGGGTAGTAGGTAGTAGGTAGTAGGTAGTAGGTAGTAGGTAGTAGGTAGTAGGTAGTGGGTAGTAGGTAGTAGGTAGTAGGTAGTAGGTAGTAGGTAGTAGGTAGTAGGTAGTAGGTAGTAGGTAGTAGGTAGTAGGTAGTGGGTAGTAGGTAGTAGGTAGTAGGTAGTAGGTAGTAGGTAGTAGGTAGTAGGTAGTAGGTAGTAGGTAGTAGGTAGTAGGTAGTAGGTAGTAGGTAGTAGGTAGTAGGTAGTAGGTAGTAGTAGTGGTAGTAGGTAGTAGGTAGTGGTAGTAGGTAGTAGGTAGTAGGTAGTAGGTAGTAGGTAGTAGGTAGTAGGTAGTAGGTAGTAGGTAGTAGGTAGTAGGTAGTAGGTAGTGGGTAGTGGGTAGTAGGTAGTAGGTAGTAGGTAGTAGGTAGTGGGTAGTAGGTAGTAGGTAGTAGGTAGTAGGTAGTAGGTAGTAGGTAGTAGGTAGTAGGTAGTAGGTAGTAGGTAGTAGGTAGTAGGTAGTAGGTAGTGGGTAGTGGGTAGTAGGTAGTAGGTAGTAGGTAGTAGGTAGTAGGTAGTAGGTAGTAGGTAGTAGGTAGTAGGTAGTAGGTAGTAGGTAGTAGGTAGTAGGTAGTAGGTAGTAGGTAGTAGGTAGTAGGTAGTAGGTAGTAGGTAGTAGGTAGTAGGTAGTAGGTAGTAGGTAGTAGGTAGTAGGTAGTAGGTAGTAGGTAGTAGGTAGTAGGTAGTAGGTAGTAGGTAGTAGGTAGTAGGTAGTAGGTAGTAGGTAGTAGGTAGTAGGTAGTAGGTAGTAGGTAGTAGGTAGTAGGTAGTAGGTAGTAGGTAGTAGGTAGTAGGTAGTAGGTAGTAGGTAGTAGGTAGTAGGTAGTAGGTAGTAGGTAGTAGGTAGTAGGTAGTAGGTAGTAGGTAGTATGTAGTAGGTAGTAGGTAGTAGGTAGTAGGTAGTAGGTAGTAGGTAGTAGGTAGTAGGTAGTAGGTAGTAGGTAGTAGGTAGTAGGTAGTAGGTAGTAGGTAGTAGGTAGTAGGTAGTAGGTAGTGGGTAGTGGGTAGTAGGTAGTAGGTAGTAGGTAGTAGGTAGTAGGTAGTAGGTAGTAGGTAGTAGGTAGTAGGTAGTAGGTAGTAGGTAGTAGGTAGTAGGTAGTAGGTAGTAGGTAGTAGGTAGTAGGTAGTGGGTAGTAGGTAGTAGGTAGTAGGTAGTAGGTAGTAGGTAGTAGGTAGTAGGTAGTAGGTAGTAGGTAGTAGGTAGTAGGTAGTAGGTAGTAGGTAGTAGGTAGTAGGTAGTAGGTAGTAGGTAGTAGGTAGTAGGTAGTAGGTAGTAGGTAGTAGGTAGTAGGTAGTAACCTACTAATATAATCCTAAGCCATTCAGGTTTCATTTAATAAGCGATGCAAGTACCGTTTATTATTTTCAGCTCAATAATATGTTCATTATAATACCTATATATCGATGATGTAAGCCTGTTTTTATCATTAATCTATTTTAAGACCTATTTTAATAGTCCGAAAGGGGTTTGAACCCGAACGTTTCCAACGACGCGGGTTCTATATATCTCGGTAATTAACTATATTATAATATATTATATATAGTATATATATATATATATAGTATATATTATATGCTATAGAGCTATACCTGTATGTATGACGCCTTTGTCTGCTGAGCCATAAAACAATTGTAAATAGTGTAACGGTATGCCCTACATAATATACAATCGAGTTAACGTAATATGACAAACTATTTAAACTATTTATACCACAAATTATATGATTATCTAAATAATTATATATTGATTGATTGATATTTATTTAAGAAAATATATAGTCGAAATATATATTCGAAAGTATAGTCTAACTATTTTCTAACGATAATATAATTTATTGAAATAAACAAATAATAATACGAACTTTTAAAAATGAAGATATATTAACGTCTTACCCTATCAAAATACTTATAAATTAAAAATAAAATAAATTATTTTTTAAATGAGGAAATCGAAATATTATGTTTCTACTTTAAATATATTAAATTATTCTTAACTTTCACACTCAAATAAACATTTAAATGAACATATAATATATAACAATGCGCATATACACCCATTAATACACACCTCACACACACACCAACATGCGTACACGTACATCTACGTACAACCTCTACCACGTGCATAGCAAATACACACACACTAACACGACGTTAACAACATACATTTCATTGTTAAAACTATAGTATAACCAAAGCCCTTTGCTTTTAGGGCTTTGGTATAACTATCACCAATATCTCTACACTTATATAACTACGAAATATATATACATAATAGTATATACATATATATATATATAAATAATATCAAAATTCTACAGGCGCAATACTGTTTAATAGATTCCAAGGTCAGATGTTCAAGACAACTGTTGGTGTGAGACAGGGGTGTTTAATATATCATGTTCTCTTCAATTTATTTCTTGGGAGATTATGGTTATAATTAAAGATGAACATATATCTACAATATCAATTGGTGGCCGAAATCTAACTAATCTCAGATTCGCCGATGATATAGACTTGATAGCTGACTTTCAATCAAGCTGTCAAATAGTGATAGTCGGTATGGATTACAAATTAGTGCATAAAAGAACAATATAATTATCAACAGTAACAACATAAATCTTCATTCCAACATCCAATTATATGGAGAAAAGCTAGAAGAAGTAGACCCGTTTAAATATCTCGGTTCTACAATTACAAACAATGTCTCAAGCGACTATGAAATTAAAATAATATTAGCTAAATCTACATCAGCTATGGTAAAGCTAACTACAATATGGAATAGCAAAGATATCCGTTTCAAGCTCAAATATAAACTCTATCGCTATATGGTATTGTCTATTCTAACTTATGGTTGCTAATATTATACTAGGTATATGTGCAATTTCAACAAAAAACTAAAAATTGGTACATATATTGGTACATATATGTACCAATATTACAGTCGAAGAAAACTAAAATTGTATACCAAAAATTAAACTAAAATAATATACGCCGTATAAAAAGAAAATGGATTGAAGATATCAAAGAATGGAGCAAGATTACTTAGTCTGACTTAATGATGAAACCACACTACCGCAACGAATGGTGACGGAATTGTATAACAGCAAGCGCAGTGATTTCCCCTACGATTCGCGAGTCAAGGGAATAAAGTAAATTAAATATATCTAAATTACATAAACCTTCAACCAAAAACGTAACTCTTACAAACCCCACTAAAACAATATTGATAATGAAAACTACACATCTTATATATATATATATATATATATATATATATATATATATATATATATATACTATAGTTTATATAAACTATATAGTACTTCCTTAACTTTATACAGTAATTCTCGACTACAATAATACTGTCAATTCTCCACATAAAGCATATTTTAGTGTTATAATAATTATAACACTAAATATGGGTTATTAAGTTATTAATTATAACGTTATAATAATAATTATAACACCTACTTCGCACACTATTTAAATATATTCAGTTCCAATTAATATTTAATAACCATTGGCGAATACAAAGTATTACATACATTATATGAACTATATAGAACATCCATATAAAGTAAATAATTTGAGAAAAGATAAAATCATTAGAAATTGATAAATAAATAAATCAATATAAATATATTTTATGAAATAAAATGATACAATTCCAATACGACCACCATATAATTAATATTCAAAAACATCATATAATACTACTCTATAAAATATATGATACCTAATTAAAAATGAAAATAAAATATGACTATAACATTGATAGGGGAAAGTAACCGAATACGGTCAGTGCCCGAATACGGACACTCTCGGTATCTCAGAAACTATAAATCCTACAAAAAGTGTTTAATGAATAAAATATTAATAATTATATAAATAGTCTAAAAAGTATGTTTAATTTGACAAAATAGTACTGATATACCTTACCTTACTAGGTCGAGCATGCTCGGCAGTTGTTAACACATTGCTTCCACCTATCTCGTTCATTCATCGCAGTTGGTAACTCATCAAGTGTACATCCAGTATCTTTCATCAGTTAATTTATGTATTTTTCGGTGGTCGTCCTAGAAATATTTATCATGTAGCGGTTGCTAAAAAAGTAAATCGCTTGTAAGTTCGTTTTTACTTCTCCAGCAATGCCCTGTGAATCATAGACATTGTTTACGTATAGAGTTTGTTATTTTTTGTATTTTACCGTATAATTTTTTATTCGTTAGATGCTGTTTCCATGTTTTATTTAATGCAGTTCGAAGCATTCGAGTATACGCTCATCCACTTTTTTCTCTAAAGTTGATTTTAAAGTCCATGTTATGGCGCCATAAACAAGTACAGATTATACGGTGGCTCTGAAGAAACTTCTTTTTAGATTGTCACACATTTTTGATTTCCAAATAGTATGCATGCTGTTCAGTACTGACCAAACCTTGACTATTCTTATTTCAATATACTTTTCTGTTGATCTAATGTAGCTACCTAGATATTAGAAGTTTTCGTCTTGTTTATAATATTACCGTTTTTGCTCTTAATGTTACCATCATTGCTATTCGAATTTAATCTGATTTATTCAGTCTTATCAGAATTTATCTCGAGTCCGATATCATCTGCTGTTTCTTGATTTGGTGTAGTAATGTATTTGCATCCTTCATTGTATTCATAGTAACATATATATCGTATAATCAATGTATGTTATATGTAAATCTGGATATCGTCTGGATCTTCTTTGAGTCAGTGTGAAACCTAACTCTGTACTGATATATATAGAAGTCTTAAGAATATAATCGAGACATACTATGAACAGGAAAGGTGCTAAGGTATCTCCTTGCAGGAATCCAGTGGTGATCCCGAAAAACGTTGTATCTCCATCAGGTGATCTAACCATAGAGCGAGTGTTCCTGTACAACATCATTATAGCGTTGATTATCTCCGTTGGTATTCCATATTTACGTAGAATAAACTTCATCTTGTTTCGGTTTATTGAATCAAACACTTTTGAAAGTCTATGAATAGTAGTGTTAGTGGTAGGTTTTTCGATTTTACACCTTCTAATATGCGAGGGATTGTTAAAATTTGTCTTAATGTCGATCTGTTTTTCCTTAAGCCATTTTGAATTTTCCGTAGTATAGGATCGATTTATTCGGTTTAAAATCATCAGGTTGAATATCTTAGCCGCAATAGAAGTTTGTGTAATTCCCCTATAGTTTTTGGTTATGGATACATTTACTTTTTTGGGGAAAGGTAGTATATATCATTTTATCCATCTTTAAATAACTTCTTGAGTATATACTCTATTGCAGGATTCAAGTAAGAATTCTTGAAATTCGTCCAATTTCCATACTTCTGCTGGAATTTTATCTAAACCTATATCTTTTCCATTTTCATACTTTTTGTAACTTTTCTTAGTTCGTATGCAGTAAATAATCCAGTTTTGATATCTAGTTGATCATTGGCTTATTAAATTCTTTCATAGTATGTTGGGATTGGTGTTGATTTACCAAGTAAATCTTTAAAATGATCATGCCATAGCTGTATGCGTTCTTTTTCACTAGTATCTTAAAATGTGGCTTTATTAGATGCCTTTCTTCCAATAACTTCGTTAACTGTTTTCCAGGAGAGTGCTGTTTTTTTAAAACTAATTGCGTTTTGTATTTCTTCAATCTTTCGAGTAACATATTCCTCTTATTCACTTTCATACGTGTTTGTGAGTGCATTTTGAGCATCTATGAAGTTTTTGATAATTCTTTGAATTGGATAGATATTTTTAAGTTCAGATGTCTGATGAAGTATTTCACGTTTCTGACAGATATACAGAGTTTCCCAGGGTAGTCTCTCTTTTTAGTTTTAGTTTTAACTGAATTACATTTGCAGCAGCTTCTTTTCAGGCTTTCACAAAATTATCATATCTTTTGTTTGTAGATAAAGCTGTTATTTCAACTTCTCGGAGAGTTCAAAATCTATTTTTCACTTCGATTACAAAGCTACTACGGATATCAGTATCGTGTTTAAGTCTGGTCTAATCATAAGGTTTATTAATACATAATTTCTTTTTATATACTCTCAGACAAAGTCGTATATCGGCTGACATAATACGATGATCAAATGCTAATCTGATAAATGGATTGTATGATCTACAATTATTAATGATGTTTATTCACTTCTTATTTATGATTAGGAAATCAATTTATGACTTAAAGCCATACGTACTGATATAATTATAAATAAACTGATTTTTGTATTACGTTTTTATGAAAACATATTTCAACTTAACACCTTAAGGTGAGAATTCTCAAGAATATACAAATTTATTATTATAAAATATAATAATATATTATTAAAAATTAAAGTATTCTAAACATTATATATTTATAATTGATATATTTGTTATCACGTATTGATTAAGTTATAAGCATATATATATAGGTCATTTTAATCCCTAATACGGATACTATATATATAGTCATATAGACATATATGTCTTAATACAGAAGCCATATAACCAATCAGCGCGCAACGTGTGAACTATTCTGATTTTCATAAAAATCGCGTTCGTTATATTATTAATACCACCAATAAAATATTATTATTAATACTACATCTAATATTATTATTATTTAGATGCTTCACTTCTAATTATTAATTAATTAAATAATTAAATAATACAAATTTATCAATTAATTACTAATTAAATTATATTAAATTATTCATAAAAGTAATTACAAGTAATGTAAATGTAATAACTCTGATTGGTTCATCAAAAAGATATAGTATATCCTTGTGGTATATAATCTATCCGTATTATAACACAGGGTTTCCGATTGACATTGTCCGTATTCGGAGATGGGTACCGAATATTGACACCCCATCATCTATTAAATAAAGAATAATTAAATTTTAAAATCATAATAATATCTATAATCATATAATATTAATATATTATTATTTTTGAATACAAATAATGAGTCATAAAATGTTAAGACCATTTATTGTTAAAGTATCCGTATTATGTTACTTTCCCCTATAGTTTATAAACTTATTAATTTATGGATATGGTCTGTGATTACTATGTATATGTACACATCACCACGTCAAGGTATCGTATACGATGTGGATTTTAACTCACTACAAGTGAGATTTACGGGAATTTCAACCTGAAATTTATTTTTGATAATGATTTCTTAATTTGATTGAACTACAAAATTTTCAAATTATAATTTACTTCAACTATTTAAAAATTATAATACTTGAAAATTTTTTGAATAAATTAATATTAACCAATATAGATAATATATATATAAATATTGAAACTGTATTCATTAGCGCGGAATACTAATTTAAATATTAATAAGTAATATATTAGTTCTTTATAATTATTTAGATGACAACATTAAATTATAGTAATGATCAGATAAGAAAATGCATACACATAGCATTAGTTTCCTAGCAGATTAAGATACTCGCTCTATTAATTACATTGCGGTGACTTACATTTCCTAAATGAAATTATACAACTCAATAAACGATATATTATTCTATAAAGGAATATTTTATTGTTAATATAAATAATAAAATGATAAATCGAATTTTAAACTAACATTGCGGAAAAATAGAAAATGATACTATAAAGAGAAAATGTGTTAATACAAATACATATTATTGAACAACATTTTGCGATAATAATATATGTAACTCTATGGTGCAATTGCAACTTAAGTTATAATGGTATCCGCTGCAAGAATGATATAGATGAATACGTGATCTTGCCGTGTATACATCTATAGAAAGATACTATCTGAGACAACAGTGTGAACGCACTTACAACACTAGTTGTTCTAGGTTCTACTAGGGGACGCAATGTGATGATAAGTACAACTTCTGCGGTGATAATAAATACGAGTATATGACATTAGTGTATATATATATATATGATAATTTATGGTTTAATTGATATACCCATGTATACATATATGTATACAATGTAGCTAAGCCTAATATTGTATTATATGTGTGTGTATAGGATCTATTATTATTCGTATATATATATATATATATATATTCATATATAATGTTGATGATGATTATATATAATTTATATATATATATATATATATATATAGAATAGAATATATCATGTATAATGTTGTGAATACATATGCAACTAATGTATATGTATATGATATGATATCGTAAAGTATTACTACTGACCATGTGATGAGTCACTAAGAACAAAACTGTCGACCTCAACACCATTATATGTATATATATATATATATATATATATATATAGTGTCATATGTATTCACAATATTATACATGATATATTATAATTATAATATTATATATATATATATAATGTTTAATATAAGATTAATCTATGTATAATATACATTGTATATTTAATAATATACTTATAATGATGGAATTGCAACAGACGATAGTTGTATTGTGTTCGGCGACTGCTGTCCTCGTGACAGGATTGTGCATGTTCGTCATGGCCTGCCGTGTTAACGATAAGAGAATGGAGGCTGACATCGAGAAGGGCGAGGAGCGAGTGCGGCTAGTGAGGTTCACTCCATCCACTCTCTCTACGGAGATATCTATATAGTCGCACACTAGGAAACCGCACATCAGTAGGCAAGTGTACGTTAAGGGTATAATCATGCACAAGCTAGATTATATCAACGCCACTATATATTGTTATTATCTTTAATAATATATAATAATATATTGTATTATACATTATTAAAAATAATAATAATAATATATTTATATATATATATATATATATATATATATAGGTATATATATATATATATATATATCCTTATAAGTATGTAAGTATGACATATTTATATATTATATGTTTAGACAATTTTTAACTTAAATATTTAACTTAAATACCGAGTTTATATTTTATATTTACAAAAAAAAATAATATAAATAGTATGTAATATATATATATATATATATATACATATATGTTAATAATTAAATATTATATGATTCATCATCACGAAATCGATCCGATCAGTTGTAAAAAAAGAAATAATAATGAATTCCCGAAACAAAAAAGCCAACAAAATCGCTGATCGAGGAGATATAGATTAATGCTAATATATAGTTTTAAACATAGTGTAATATTTCTAAATATATGTATTTTATAATATCATATTTACATGTTTACAATATCAACTTAATTATTTAATGACTTTGATTGTAATGATTATATATATATGTGTGATGGATATAGCCAATAACTGTCCCTCTCTTCCAATTGGTACATTGGTATGTTACAAAAAATGCAAACTTATTCACAACTAAATGATGTTCTGTATATAATATGATTTGATATATATATATATATGTTGCTGAATATCAAATAATTGTAATTATACTTTAAACGTATATATTGAGATGCTAAATAACATATACACTAAATGTGTGATGTGTATGTTATGTGTGTGCAGTCAAGCGTGTACATTCACATAAACTGTATCTATTCGCAGGCTGATGACTCATAAATCCGGGGTCGGAGTTTTTCTATTAAAATAAACGAAACATTGTCACAACCTTATGCTATTAAATATGGAGTCCCACAGGGTTCCACACTTTCTCCCATACTATTTTCCATTTATTTACTTCCACTAAACAAACTACTCACTAACTTCCCACACGTGAACTATAATCTTTACGCTGACGACATAGAATTACACGCCCAATTCATTCACTCAATTAACTTACAATCATGTTTAACCTCACTGCAAATTTGGCTTACAAAAAATAATTTATTACTAAATCCAACAAAAACTGAACTCATCAACTTTATAACCAATTCCACGATCAATACTACAGTTCCACTAATAAATATAAATAACATAAATATAATACCGACTGAAAATACAAAATATTTAGGTTTCCACTTTACTAACAAACTCGACTTTACTAAACATATCAGTAAAATGAAACAAACTTCTTCCTTTCATATATATAATTTAAAAATACTAAGACCATACTTAACCAAACAAATATCTATAATTCTATCAAATTCACTGATAATGTCTAGATTTCTATACTGTAACTCTTTACTAGCCGGAGAAAACAAAACAGTTACTAACAATATTGACCGATTAGTAAATAGAACTACTAGAATTATTTTTAATCTAAAAAACACATATTACACTACTAGCATTACGAACTTACGGAAATCACTAAACTGGCTACCTACAATTGACAACATCAACATTAAACTACTAACTATACTTTACAAAACTACAAAAACAACTCAACCTCATAATTTACATACTTTACTTCACAAACAAATCACTAACAGACAACTGAGACAAACATATAGACTTGACATACCGACTATACGATTACGAAAGTACGGTAACAAACGATTTAGCTGGAGAGGTGCAACTCTCTGGAATAAACTTCCCCTATCCATACGCAAAGAAGATATGTCAATAACAACTTTCAAATATAAACTCAAGGAGCTATTTAAACGTTCCCCACTAAAATACCACTTATCTAACCCTCTTTGAAATGTAATCGTGTTATTATATTATTATTATATTATTATATTTAAGAATGTTATTTTATTATATTATTTTTACGGATGAACGTTAAATCATCCGGGAACCCACACCAGTAAACTGTTCGACAAACAGTAAAACACATTGTAGAATTTTATATTAATCTTTGTGTATAAATAAATACTATTACTACTACTACTACTACTCAGCTCCGTGCATGATCAACCTTCAAGGACATGCAACATAGTGAAGATGCCGGCCGCTAGGGAGGCAAGCAAACATAGCGTAAGTGATGCGTAATGCATTCACCCCGATACACTCTGAGGAGGAGAACCCCACAGCCCGCGGCCAGTTTCTCATTTCATCATTATTATAGTGGAAATCTGTATACAGTATACAGCAAGTATATCAATACCGGACACATAATAACATAGTTTTTTTAAAACTATAGTAATATATATATATATATATATATATATATATATATATATATATATATATATATATATATATATATATATAGGCTAATAAGCATACTAAACACAGCCGATTCTAAATTGAAATTATATAAAAATGAAATTAATACAAAATACGTATATATATAATCTACATATATATATATATATATATATTAGATTATAGATAAAAATTAATGTATTTAATATTTAATTTATTTGTTATTCTAAATATCAACAAAGAACATTTTATATTTTTAATTTTAATTTGTTGTTATTTATATTTTAGCAAATCAATGTATACTGTTAAAAATAAGGGTACGCTAGAATTCACAAATGTGTACGAAGAAATACAAGGGTACGCTACACGCTACAAGTGAAGCGTACCCTTAAAGGGTATATATATATATATATATATATATATATATATATATATATATATATATATATATATATATATATATATCTGTTGAACTATATACAAATATAATATGTTGAACGTATTAATTTAACATTTTTGTAAGATAATTAAATTATATATAATTACATATATGTAAATATTACATAACTATGTAATAGCATGTATATGATTAACCATTAGGAAAATAGTGTAAATACAAGGAAACTAATGTTGTCAACAATTTAAATATAGTGTATAATATTTATATCAATTATTATATTATATAAATATTAATTACAATTAATTAATTAATACTATTAATTTATAATATTATATTATGAATTATAAATATTAAAATAAATAATTATATATTTAAATAATTTAAATAATATATATAAGTATTTATTATTTTATTAATATAATATATTTCATTAGAAATAAATGTTTCAGTTAATCCATTGATGCATATACATTACGATTTTTTAATTAATTAATTAATTTATATATTTTTATACTTATTAATAATTACTTACTTATAATACTTAACTACATATATGTGTATATCAATATGTACTACTTATACCTACATATAAATATTATATTATAATTGTTAACATATACAATAATTTTACAAATCCAATAAAATATCTGAAGTTGTTTTATGTATGTATACCACATATATGTGCTATACATTTATATATATATATATATATATATATATATATATATATATAGAATAGAATATATCATGTATAATGTTGTGAATACATATGAGACTATAGTCTTACATTATAATCTTACATTATAATGTATATGTATATTATATGATATCGTAAAGTATTACTACTGACCATGTGATGAGTCACTAAGAACAAAACTGTTTACGTCAACACCATTATATATATATATATATATATATATATATAGTGTAATATGTTGTCACAACATTATACATGATATATTATAATTATAATATTATATATATATAATGTTTAATATAAGATTAATCTATGTATAATATACATGTATTGAATATTACATGAATATATACAATGCATTGTATATTTAATCATATATGATTATCATAAGTATATATACTTATAATGATGGAATTGCAACAGACGATAGTTGTATTCTGTTCGGCGACTGCTGTCCTCGTGACAGGATTGTGCATATTCGTCATGGCCTGCCGTGTTAACGATAAGAGAATGGAGGCTGACATCGAGAAGGGCGAGGAGCGAGTGCGGCTAGTGAGGTTCACTCCATCCACTCTCTCTACGGAGATATCTATATAGTCGCACACTAGGAAACCGCACATCAGTAGGCAAGTGTACGTTAAGGGTATAATCATGCACAAGCTAGATTATATCAATGCCACTATATATTGTTATTATCTTTAATACTATATAATAATATATTGTATTATACATTATTAAAAATAATAATAATAATATATTTATATATATATATATATATTTATTTTTATATATATATATATATATATATATATATATATATATATATATGTATATATATATGTATATATAGGTATATATATATATATATATATATATATATATATCCGTATAAGTATGTAATTATGAAATATGTATATCTTATATGTTTAGACAATTTTTAACTTAAATATTTAAACCGAGTTTATATTTTATAAAATATATATATATTTACAAAAAAAATAATATAAATAGTATAGAATATATATATAATATAGTGTATTAAATTATTGAATAATGAACACATGAATATATTCTATGTATATATACATTAATATATGTATATAAATAATGTTTATATTATGGTTAATCTATACAGGAAGTGTATTATATTGTATACTGGTATATACGATAATCCTTATTATAATTATAATATATATATATATATATATATATATATATATATATAATATATTTATAATATATATACATCTATTACATGTAAGTATTTATACATTATATATAATGTATATACTTACATGTAATACATGTATATTATGCTTAATATGTAATACTTCTTATTTTAGAATATATATATATATATATATACTTCTTATTTTAGAATATATATTGTATACAATACTGTTTCAATACTATTCAATACTATAGTACATATATGTACTTTAGATTATCAATAAATCTCACAATTATGTAATTAGTATATATACTAATTAAATAATTGTGAGATTTATTGATAATCTAAAGTACATGATAGTAAGGTGTTTATCACATACACCTAAAACACGCCCACATTTAACGATATACGATAGCCTAATAGCTGGATGACATTAGTCCAACACGATTACGTAACTTCGGACATTGCTTACGAGTGGTCATCGGTAATGGCGGACGAATCACGTGATAACTCGAGTTGTAGAACTCTTACATTAAGCTTGGCGTTACGTTTAACTCAGAATCGGACTATATTCTATCAGATTTGTAATATACGATATTCCCTTCATTAAAATCATTGATAAATGCATCTGCATATTATATTAATAAAAGTATAATACTCTTATAATTTTATTTATTGTATTTAATAAATGCTATTTATATATAACATATATGTTTTTAAAATTGTGTTTATTTATATACTAAATAAATAAATAATTATAAAATGCATATTATAATGATGATATTTATATATATATATATATATATATATATATATATATATATATATATATATATTGTGATATGCATAAATAACGTATTGATGCAGTGATATGCATGACTAAGCATAATGCAGTGATATGCATGACTGCGTTAGCACTGACTGTAGTCATATAACACCTCCGAGAAGTGCAGTTAATCTTAATACGTTAGTGATAAATCACCTATATATAATACTTTATACCTATACCCGAATCCTCTACACATACATATATGTTATTAATCAAATATTATATGATTCATCATCACGAAATCGAGCCAATCAGTTGTAAAAAAAGAAATAATAATGAATTCCGAAACAATAAAGACAACAAAATCGCTGATCGAGAGGAGATATAGATTAATATATAGTTTTAAACATAGTGTAATATTTCTAAATATATGTATTTTATAATATCATATTTACATGTTTACAATAGCAACTTAATTATTTAATGACTTTGATTATAATGATTATATATGTGTGTGATGGATATAGCCAATAATTGTTCCTCTCTTCCGGTATTAAGACTGCGTAGTTTGCATTCAACCTACCAATGTCCCATCTATATTCATTTACATGTTTACACTGTATATATTCGCAGGCTGATGACTCATCACTCAGCTCCGTGCATGATCAACTTTCAAGGACATGCCACATAGTGAAGATGCCGGCCGCCAGGGAGGCAAGCAAACATAGCGTAAGTGATGCGTAATGCATTCACCCCGATACACTCTGAGGAGGAGAACCCCACAGCCCTCGGCCAGTTTCTCATTTCATCATTATTATAGTGGACATCTGTATACTGTATACAGTATAACATATTTGTTATATATACAGCAAGTATATCAATACCGGAACATAATAACAGAGTTTTTTTTAAACTATAGTAATATATATATATATATATATATATATATATATATATATATATATATATATATATATATATATATGTATAGGCTAATAAGCATACTAAACACAGCCGATTCTAAATTGAAATTATATAAAAATGAAATTAATAGAAAATACGTATATATAATCTACATATATATTAGATTATAAATAAAAAGTAATGTATTTAATATTTAATTTATTTGTTATTCTAAATATCAACAAAGAAAATGTATATTTTTAATTTTAATTTGTTGTTATTTATATTTTCGCAAATCAATTTATGTTATAATAAATATATATTAATGTTCTTATAAATCAGCCTATATCCTACATATATAGGATACACTCTAACTTATATAAGAAATTATATACACTGTGTTGGATTACACTTATTGTTTTATATACATTATGTTTATATATATAATATATATGAAACCCACAATTGCCTATAGGTAATTGTGCTATAGCACAAGTGATATTAACATAACGCGCCGCACAGTGTGTATCTCACTCACAAACATATCACTCCATAGGACATACGTAGGACATAGCTAGCGATGCTACAAGCACTCCTTAGGACACAAGTAGGACATAGCTAGCGATGCTACAAACACTCCATAGGACACACGTAGGACATAGCTAGCGATGCTACAAGCAGTTGTACATATTTGTTAACTAACGATTACCCGCTTAATTAAATGCCGACACGCCCCCTTTAGATCGTAAAACCGGGCATACTTGACATACAGGATATGCATACCTCTGATACGCGCGTCCATTGATATACATAGTTCCGATAATAATATACGACTAGAAATAATACTTTCTAAAACTTCCGATTCTAAATAATAAATATAAATGAGAAAAATAAATAGCTGTTTGTTTATAGCAGTGATTTATAAATAGATTATTTTTTAATTTAATTTAGAATTTGTTTATATTTATTATATTACAAAGATCATAATAGTTTAATTTCATGTATATATATATACATACACGGGGTATAGTGGGGTATAAAAACGGAGTAATGTGTATATGACTACTGTCACCCTTTAAACATAGGGGTTAGTCACTACACACTATTATGGTCCTCAAACTCTTTTGCTTTGGCTCCTCGCGCCACACCCTGGTAACCACTTCGGCAAGTGGGCTAAACTTGCAAGAAGGGGCTAGGAAAGGAGATTTGCGCCATATAGTCTAAAAGGCTACAGAAAGAATCAACATGACAATACAAACACAAAAGTTCATTCCGGATCGGTAGTGGACCGGACTAACAATGACCGCACTGTCCATCGGTGCTAACCATGATGGTAGTGTAAAACTAGCTAGTGGAAAAGCAAAACAATTAAAAAACAAGATAAAACTACCAGATACAATAACAACTATAGGGACGTGGAATGTGCGTACATTAAGAAGATGCGGCAAAATTCATTAACTCACCAATGAACTTGATCGTTATCAATGGGCCATAGTAGGTCTATCCGAAACAAGAATGACTGGATCATGAGAATTAACAACTGATTCTAGATATAAGATATTATATAGTGGACAAGACAATAATTTTGAACGTGTTGGATTCATAGTCAGAAAGGAACTAACAAAATCTGTGATTAATTACTCTGTGATTAATTACTCTGTAATTTCAAGCAGAATTATCTCTATCCGTATAATAGCTAGTCCAATAAATATGACAATAATCTATATATATGCACCAAAAACAAATCACTCAGATGAATAAATAGAAGAAGTTTATGAAACTATAGAAAACCCATCTCTGACTCACCGAAGAAAGACTTTTTGATAGTACAAGGTGACTCGAATGCCAAAGTTGGAAAAGACACAACATGGAATGGATGTGTTGGACGATTTGGAATTGGAAATATAAACGAACGAGGGCAAAGATTACTTGAATTCGCTGAACGACATAAATTAGTTATAGCTAATACTTATATCCGCATAAGAATTCAAGAATAACAACATGGCACTCACCCAATGGACTAGTTCATAATCAAATAGATTACATATTAACACCTCAAAGATTCAAGTCTAGTATCATACGAAGCTCAACAATAACACCAAGTGCAGATATCAATAATGATCATGATCTCATAATGTGCAATCTAAAGCTAACATTACGATCAAATAAACCACACAAAAATAAACGAATTCGCTATAATGTAAATAAATTAAAGGACCCCAGAATATGCAAAATATACTCAGAACTTTTAGATGTACAATTTAATAAACTATAAAAGACTGTAACTCGACTGAAATCTACACAAGATTTGAATAAATTATAACAAGCTCTGCTTCAGAAATAATTGGAAAATATCGTAATAAAAAACAGCCATGGATGACAGATGACATACACGACCTTTGCGACGAAAGAAGAATATTGAAGTCTGAAAAGAAGCAACAGTCTGACCTAGAAAATGATTAGAAAGATGATTAGATACAATTTTAGTGCAAATCTATAAATGATGACATGAGACATGGAAGACACAATAAGTGGGCTTATGAAACACTTAACACGCTTATAAAGACATCACACATAAGCACCTCAATAATTGAAGATAGCAGGGGTGTACCACTATCTGAAGATAGCATGATTCTAAAGCGTTGGACGGAATACTGTAATGATCTTTACAATCGCCAGATTAACCCAGACATTAGTGTTTTAAACAGTAATGCAAACTTTAACACATATACTGAGGAAGAATTTCCTATACTCGAGTCTGCAGTTATAGAAATGATTAAAACACTGAAGGAAGGTAAATCACCTGGGATTGATAATATACCAAGTGAACTAGTCAAATATAGGGGCAATGCTGTGGTAATAATACTTACAACTCTATGTCAGAAATCAAGGTCGAGTAAAATATGGCCATCTCAGTGGACCAAGTCACTGATATACCAACTCGACTTTACTAAACATATCAGTAAAATGAAACAAACTTCTTCCTTTCATATATATAATTTAAAAATACTAAGACCATACTTAACCAAACAAATATCTATAATTCTATCAAATTCACTGATAATGTCTAGATTTCTATACTGTAACTCTTTACTAGCCGGAGAAAACAAAACAGTTACTAACAATATTGACCGATTAGTAAATAGAACTACTAGAATTATTTTTAATCTAAAAAACACATATTACACTACTAGCATTACGAACTTACGGAAATCACTAAACTGGCTACCTACAATTGACAACATCAACATTAAACTACTAACTATACTTTACAAAACTACAAAAACAACTCAACCTCATAATTTACATACTTTACTTCACAAACAAATCACTAACAGACAACTGAGACAAACATATAGACTTGACATACCGACTATACGATTACGAAAGTACGGTAACAAACGATTTAGCTGGAGAGGTGCAACTCTCTGGAATAAACTTCCCCTATCCATACGCAAAGAAGATATGTCAATAACAACTTTCAAATATAAACTCAAGGAGCTATTTAAACGTTCCCCACTAAAATACCACTTATCTAACCCTCTTTGAAATGTAATCGTGTTATTATATTATTATTATATTATTATATTTAAGAATGTTATTTTATTATATTATTTTTACGGATGAACGTTAAATCATCCGGGAACCCACACCAGTAAACTGTTCGACAAACAGTAAAACACATTGTAGAATTTTATATTAATCTTTGTGTATAAATAAATACTATTACTACTACTACTACTACTCAGCTCCGTGCATGATCAACCTTCAAGGACATGCAACATAGTGAAGATGCCGGCCGCTAGGGAGGCAAGCAAACATAGCGTAAGTGATGCGTAATGCATTCACCCCGATACACTCTGAGGAGGAGAACCCCACAGCCCGCGGCCAGTTTCTCATTTCATCATTATTATAGTGGAAATCTGTATACAGTATACAGCAAGTATATCAATACCGGACACATAATAACATAGTTTTTTTAAAACTATAGTATATATATATATATATATATATATATATATATATATATATATATATATATATATATATATATATATATATATATATAGGCTAATAAGCATACTAAACACAGCCGATTCTAAATTGAAATTATATAAAAATGAAATTAATACAAAATACGTATATATATAATCTACATATATATATATATATATATATTAGATTATAGATAAAAATTAATGTATTTAATATTTAATTTATTTGTTATTCTAAATATCAACAAAGAACATTTTATATTTTTAATTTTAATTTGTTGTTATTTATATTTTAGCAAATCAATGTATACTGTTAAAAATAAGGGTACGCTAGAATTCACAAATGTGTACGAAGAAATACAAGGGTACGCTACACGCTACAAGTGAAGCGTACCCTTAAAGGGTATATATATATATATATATATATATATATATATATATATATATATATATATATATATATATATATATATCTGTTGAACTATATACAAATATAATATGTTGAACGTATTAATTTAACATTTTTGTAAGATAATTAAATTATATATAATTACATATATGTAAATATTACATAACTATGTAATAGCATGTATATGATTAACCATTAGGAAAATAGTGTAAATACAAGGAAACTAATGTTGTCAACAATTTAAATATAGTGTATAATATTTATATCAATTATTATATTATATAAATATTAATTACAATTAATTAATTAATACTATTAATTTATAATATTATATTATGAATTATAAATATTAAAATAAATAATTATATATTTAAATAATTTAAATAATATATATAAGTATTTATTATTTTATTAATATAATATATTTCATTAGAAATAAATGTTTCAGTTAATCCATTGATGCATATACATTACGATTTTTTAATTAATTAATTAATTTATATATTTTTATACTTATTAATAATTACTTACTTATAATACTTAACTACATATATGTGTATATCAATATGTACTACTTATACCTACATATAAATATTATATTATAATTGTTAACATATACAATAATTTTACAAATCCAATAAAATATCTGAAGTTGTTTTATGTATGTATACCACATATATGTGCTATACATTTATATATATATATATATATATATATATATATATATATATAGAATAGAATATATCATGTATAATGTTGTGAATACATATGAGACTATAGTCTTACATTATAATCTTACATTATAATGTATATGTATATTATATGATATCGTAAAGTATTACTACTGACCATGTGATGAGTCACTAAGAACAAAACTGTTTACGTCAACACCATTATATATATATATATATATATATATATATAGTGTAATATGTTGTCACAACATTATACATGATATATTATAATTATAATATTATATATATATAATGTTTAATATAAGATTAATCTATGTATAATATACATGTATTGAATATTACATGAATATATACAATGCATTGTATATTTAATCATATATGATTATCATAAGTATATATACTTATAATGATGGAATTGCAACAGACGATAGTTGTATTCTGTTCGGCGACTGCTGTCCTCGTGACAGGATTGTGCATATTCGTCATGGCCTGCCGTGTTAACGATAAGAGAATGGAGGCTGACATCGAGAAGGGCGAGGAGCGAGTGCGGCTAGTGAGGTTCACTCCATCCACTCTCTCTACGGAGATATCTATATAGTCGCACACTAGGAAACCGCACATCAGTAGGCAAGTGTACGTTAAGGGTATAATCATGCACAAGCTAGATTATATCAATGCCACTATATATTGTTATTATCTTTAATACTATATAATAATATATTGTATTATACATTATTAAAAATAATAATAATAATATATTTATATATATATATATATATTTATTTTTATATATATATATATATATATATATATATATATATATATATATATGTATATATATATGTATATATAGGTATATATATATATATATATATATATATATATATCCGTATAAGTATGTAATTATGAAATATGTATATCTTATATGTTTAGACAATTTTTAACTTAAATATTTAAACCGAGTTTATATTTTATAAAATATATATATATTTACAAAAAAAATAATATAAATAGTATAGAATATATATATAATATAGTGTATTAAATTATTGAATAATGAACACATGAATATATTCTATGTATATATACATTAATATATGTATATAAATAATGTTTATATTATGGTTAATCTATACAGGAAGTGTATTATATTGTATACTGGTATATACGATAATCCTTATTATAATTATAATATATATATATATATATATATATATATATATATATATAATATATTTATAATATATATACATCTATTACATGTAAGTATTTATACATTATATATAATGTATATACTTACATGTAATACATGTATATTATGCTTAATATGTAATACTTCTTATTTTAGAATATATATATATATATATATACTTCTTATTTTAGAATATATATTGTATACAATACTGTTTCAATACTATTCAATACTATAGTACATATATGTACTTTAGATTATCAATAAATCTCACAATTATGTAATTAGTATATATACTAATTAAATAATTGTGAGATTTATTGATAATCTAAAGTACATGATAGTAAGGTGTTTATCACATACACCTAAAACACGCCCACATTTAACGATATACGATAGCCTAATAGCTGGATGACATTAGTCCAACACGATTACGTAACTTCGGACATTGCTTACGAGTGGTCATCGGTAATGGCGGACGAATCACGTGATAACTCGAGTTGTAGAACTCTTACATTAAGCTTGGCGTTACGTTTAACTCAGAATCGGACTATATTCTATCAGATTTGTAATATACGATATTCCCTTCATTAAAATCATTGATAAATGCATCTGCATATTATATTAATAAAAGTATAATACTCTTATAATTTTATTTATTGTATTTAATAAATGCTATTTATATATAACATATATGTTTTTAAAATTGTGTTTATTTATATACTAAATAAATAAATAATTATAAAATGCATATTATAATGATGATATTTATATATATATATATATATATATATATATATATATATATATATATATATATTGTGATATGCATAAATAACGTATTGATGCAGTGATATGCATGACTAAGCATAATGCAGTGATATGCATGACTGCGTTAGCACTGACTGTAGTCATATAACACCTCCGAGAAGTGCAGTTAATCTTAATACGTTAGTGATAAATCACCTATATATAATACTTTATACCTATACCCGAATCCTCTACACATACATATATGTTATTAATCAAATATTATATGATTCATCATCACGAAATCGAGCCAATCAGTTGTAAAAAAAGAAATAATAATGAATTCCGAAACAATAAAGACAACAAAATCGCTGATCGAGAGGAGATATAGATTAATATATAGTTTTAAACATAGTGTAATATTTCTAAATATATGTATTTTATAATATCATATTTACATGTTTACAATAGCAACTTAATTATTTAATGACTTTGATTATAATGATTATATATGTGTGTGATGGATATAGCCAATAATTGTTCCTCTCTTCCGGTATTAAGACTGCGTAGTTTGCATTCAACCTACCAATGTCCCATCTATATTCATTTACATGTTTACACTGTATATATTCGCAGGCTGATGACTCATCACTCAGCTCCGTGCATGATCAACTTTCAAGGACATGCCACATAGTGAAGATGCCGGCCGCCAGGGAGGCAAGCAAACATAGCGTAAGTGATGCGTAATGCATTCACCCCGATACACTCTGAGGAGGAGAACCCCACAGCCCTCGGCCAGTTTCTCATTTCATCATTATTATAGTGGACATCTGTATACTGTATACAGTATAACATATTTGTTATATATACAGCAAGTATATCAATACCGGAACATAATAACAGAGTTTTTTTTAAACTATAGTAATATATATATATATATATATATATATATATATATATATATATATATATATGTATAGGCTAATAAGCATACTAAACACAGCCGATTCTAAATTGAAATTATATAAAAATGAAATTAATAGAAAATACGTATATATAATCTACATATATATTAGATTATAAATAAAAAGTAATGTATTTAATATTTAATTTATTTGTTATTCTAAATATCAACAAAGAAAATGTATATTTTTAATTTTAATTTGTTGTTATTTATATTTTCGCAAATCAATTTATGTTATAATAAATATATATTAATGTTCTTATAAATCAGCCTATATCCTACATATATAGGATACACTCTAACTTATATAAGAAATTATATACACTGTGTTGGATTACACTTATTGTTTTATATACATTATGTTTATATATATAATATATATGAAACCCACAATTGCCTATAGGTAATTGTGCTATAGCACAAGTGATATTAACATAACGCGCCGCACAGTGTGTATCTCACTCACAAACATATCACTCCATAGGACATACGTAGGACATAGCTAGCGATGCTACAAGCACTCCTTAGGACACAAGTAGGACATAGCTAGCGATGCTACAAACACTCCATAGGACACACGTAGGACATAGCTAGCGATGCTACAAGCAGTTGTACATATTTGTTAACTAACGATTACCCGCTTAATTAAATGCCGACACGCCCCCTTTAGATCGTAAAACCGGGCATACTTGACATACAGGATATGCATACCTCTGATACGCGCGTCCATTGATATACATAGTTCCGATAATAATATACGACTAGAAATAATACTTTCTAAAACTTCCGATTCTAAATAATAAATATAAATGAGAAAAATAAATAGCTGTTTGTTTATAGCAGTGATTTATAAATAGATTATTTTTTAATTTAATTTAGAATTTGTTTATATTTATTATATTACAAAGATCATAATAGTTTAATTTCATGTATATATATATACATACACGGGGTATAGTGGGGTATAAAAACGGAGTAATGTGTATATGACTACTGTCACCCTTTAAACATAGGGGTTAGTCACTACACACTATTATGGTCCTCAAACTCTTTTGCTTTGGCTCCTCGCGCCACACCCTGGTAACCACTTCGGCAAGTGGGCTAAACTTGCAAGAAGGGGCTAGGAAAGGAGATTTGCGCCATATAGTCTAAAAGGCTACAGAAAGAATCAACATGACAATACAAACACAAAAGTTCATTCCGGATCGGTAGTGGACCGGACTAACAATGACCGCACTGTCCATCGGTGCTAACCATGATGGTAGTGTAAAACTAGCTAGTGGAAAAGCAAAACAATTAAAAAACAAGATAAAACTACCAGATACAATAACAACTATAGGGACGTGGAATGTGCGTACATTAAGAAGATGCGGCAAAATTCATTAACTCACCAATGAACTTGATCGTTATCAATGGGCCATAGTAGGTCTATCCGAAACAAGAATGACTGGATCATGAGAATTAACAACTGATTCTAGATATAAGATATTATATAGTGGACAAGACAATAATTTTGAACGTGTTGGATTCATAGTCAGAAAGGAACTAACAAAATCTGTGATTAATTACTCTGTGATTAATTACTCTGTAATTTCAAGCAGAATTATCTCTATCCGTATAATAGCTAGTCCAATAAATATGACAATAATCTATATATATGCACCAAAAACAAATCACTCAGATGAATAAATAGAAGAAGTTTATGAAACTATAGAAAACCCATCTCTGACTCACCGAAGAAAGACTTTTTGATAGTACAAGGTGACTCGAATGCCAAAGTTGGAAAAGACACAACATGGAATGGATGTGTTGGACGATTTGGAATTGGAAATATAAACGAACGAGGGCAAAGATTACTTGAATTCGCTGAACGACATAAATTAGTTATAGCTAATACTTATATCCGCATAAGAATTCAAGAATAACAACATGGCACTCACCCAATGGACTAGTTCATAATCAAATAGATTACATATTAACACCTCAAAGATTCAAGTCTAGTATCATACGAAGCTCAACAATAACACCAAGTGCAGATATCAATAATGATCATGATCTCATAATGTGCAATCTAAAGCTAACATTACGATCAAATAAACCACACAAAAATAAACGAATTCGCTATAATGTAAATAAATTAAAGGACCCCAGAATATGCAAAATATACTCAGAACTTTTAGATGTACAATTTAATAAACTATAAAAGACTGTAACTCGACTGAAATCTACACAAGATTTGAATAAATTATAACAAGCTCTGCTTCAGAAATAATTGGAAAATATCGTAATAAAAAACAGCCATGGATGACAGATGACATACACGACCTTTGCGACGAAAGAAGAATATTGAAGTCTGAAAAGAAGCAACAGTCTGACCTAGAAAATGATTAGAAAGATGATTAGATACAATTTTAGTGCAAATCTATAAATGATGACATGAGACATGGAAGACACAATAAGTGGGCTTATGAAACACTTAACACGCTTATAAAGACATCACACATAAGCACCTCAATAATTGAAGATAGCAGGGGTGTACCACTATCTGAAGATAGCATGATTCTAAAGCGTTGGACGGAATACTGTAATGATCTTTACAATCGCCAGATTAACCCAGACATTAGTGTTTTAAACAGTAATGCAAACTTTAACACATATACTGAGGAAGAATTTCCTATACTCGAGTCTGCAGTTATAGAAATGATTAAAACACTGAAGGAAGGTAAATCACCTGGGATTGATAATATACCAAGTGAACTAGTCAAATATAGGGGCAATGCTGTGGTAATAATACTTACAACTCTATGTCAGAAATCAAGGTCGAGTAAAATATGGCCATCTCAGTGGACCAAGTCACTGATATACCAATACCAAAGAAAGGTGATCTCAAGAAATTCAAAAACAACAGAACACTAAGTTTAACTTCTATTCCAGCAAAATACTACTATATATAATCCTTAAACAACTAAATACCCAAGTAGAAGACATATCATTGGAGGAACAAGCCGGATTCCAAAAAGGAAGGAGCACAATAGAACAAGTGTTTAACTGCAGAAATATTATTGAAAAACATATAGACAGTCTAAAAACATATTCTACAATTTCATAGATTTTAAAAAGACATTTGACCGAGTATACCATGACGTATACCATAGACAGCATTATATAAGTTTGGAATACAGAATGATATAATCATGATGATCAAATCATATATAAACTCTACTAGCGCAGTGATACTAAATAATTCTGAAGGTGAATTCTTTAAAACTTCAGTTGGTGTACGTAAAGGATGTCTGTTTTCACCAACATTATTCAACTTATTCCTTGAAGAAATTATGAATGAAACTCAGAGCAACTACTCTTCATTTATTTCAGTAGGATGAAGACCACTTTGGAATCTAAAGTTCGCTGACGACATCGACTTGCTTGCTGGAACCAACGAGGAACTACAAGAACTCACAGATCAATTATCAAGAAGTTCAACCAGGTATAGAATAGTAATAAGAAATATATAAAGTGATGGTAAACTCTAACGATAATTCTATACATTCAAATATCGCCCTCTATGGAGAAAAGCTTGAAGAAGTTGACAAGTTTTGCTATCTGGGTTCAACCCTTACAATAGATGGATCATGTGACGCGGACATCAGAATCAGATTAGCTCTTGCTACATCTGGATGGTACGGTTATATACTATATGGAACAGTAAACAATTACTTTCAAATTAAAACATAACCTCTATCGTTCTCTCGTATTATCGATCCTTACTTATAGATGAGAGACATGGACGATAAATGCAAAAGAAAATTCAAGCATTTGAAAATAAATCGCATAGAAAATTACTCGGTATTACATATAAAGAGAGAAAAATAAACGTGTTTGTCCATAACACAATTATAGAAATAATTGGTAACTTCGAGCCGCTCCTGCAAACAATTAAACGACGCAAATTAAAGTGGGTAGGACATATATCCAGACATGATAATTTGTGCAAAACAATCATGCAAGGAGCGGTTGAAAGTTCTAGAATTCTTTTTAAAATTAAGAATTTTAAAAATAATTTAATAATTTGTTAATAATTTAGATAATTTAACGTTAGTAGCGATTATTAGTAAAATAAACATTATAATCTTTGATTTTTAGTCACGATATTATCAATACTTTATATAATGATATAAAAAAACGAACCCTTACAGCAATATATAAGATATATTAAAGCATATGTTTATTTTCGTAATAGCAAATACCAAACTTTATTATTCCAGAAAAACTTGTATAACAAATTGTAATGGGTGTATTGGTGTAGTGAAAAGGAAGCAGTATTTGTATACTATTATATTCAACATTGTAAAAAAACCAAGTTTGATAATATCACATAATTTATAATTACTGGTTATTCGAAATGAAAAAAGGCATTTGAATGATTTACTAATCATGGCAAATTTAATAAGTCCTATGTACCATATTTCAATGGAAGAATAGAAATAGTATTAAAGATGTAATGTTTATACATAATAAAATGATATACAAAAATAATAATATTGTTCCGATAGCTATATTTACTTACATAAGATAACTAGGTCAAGAAAACATAGCTTTTAGTGGAAAGAAAAGTGTGAAGGTCAATTCCTCAAACTATTAAATATATTTAATTATATTCCTTATAAGGACAAAATCAAATTCTAAATTGACGCATGCATGGTTAAATATGTTAACTGAAAATACTAAGAAAATACATATTATCATGGAAAATTCGAAATTAAATGCTTGAATTATTTGCACATGCACTCTTAAGAGATATTATTAGACAAATATATGGCTGTTACAATAACATGTGTGCGGCACATATAATATTTCAGGTAATTAAAGTTTTACATAACGATTATAATTATTATAAATTAATAATTAATTATACTACAAAACTTTTCCAAATTTTATAAAGAATACTTTTGACAAGAATCGATATTTATTCGGCATGTCAAATTAAACCTCGAAGTTATAGAAATATGAATATGTCTACACGAAATAGCTAAAATTAAGGCAGAAACTATAGCAAAAATATATTGGATACAATTATACATTAATAATATGTTTTTTGATGTGAGAGAATTTACGAGGTCATATAAAGGAGAAAGTAATATGTCAGGAAGATACAAGGGTATACAGGCTTTAATATTTAAGGAACAACTAATGGCATATTACACTAATTTCACAGATCATTGAGTAAATCTATAGGTTAACAATTGTTAACTATAATAGTAATAAATTATTAATTATATAGTTAAATGTTAAAATCATACATTTAAATATATATTACAAACATAATATGTTACAAATCCACTGATATATAATTGTTTAATTATATAACTGTATAAAAATCAAATAATCAATAAAGCTTATAATTATAATAATATATTATTATACGAATACGAAAAAAATAAATAGTATAATATTATCACATATAAAATATGTAATAATAGTATATTATTAGTTTATATTTTAATAATATAATACATATATATAACTAAAAATAATATAAAAAAAATAAATAATAATATAATACTTACTACTTTAATCTATATACTATTATAATAGTATCTATAAATACTTATATATATATATATATATATATATATATATATATATATATATATATATATATATATATATATATATGTATATATATATATATATAATATATATAATAATACATTATTTATTATAATTATATATAATAATAAATATTAATTTTATATTATACATTTAAAAGATATATATAAAACCACAAATATTCTATAAAGATATATTCTATAAAAAACCGAATAGATAATGCAATAATATAAATACAAATGAAACATCAATTAATATCAAATGATCAATTTCTGTCAACAAAATAGTTGTTTCTTAAAACAAAATAATTATCTAATGAATTTAATATAATAACTGATATATTATTAACTATATTTGTAATTGTATTATTATAATAATGTATTACATTTAATTTTTTATAATTCTACAATGATTGTAAATGTTAAATATATCAGATATAATTTAATTACATCCTATAATTATTTGAAAATTTAAAATATTGGTTAGATATATTTTAAATCTTCTTAGTTAAAGTGATTCAAATTTAAAATATTATAATATCTCTTTATATGATTTATAATTAATATATAATGAATTTGTCTATCCTACACATCTTGTAATTAATAATTAATTAATTAATCTCTGCATGCGTTCAAGCTTGTCTATAGGTCCATTGCCTATGACTAAAACATTGACTACCATTTGAAAAAAGATAAACAATTATGTATTCATATTCTACAATTGTATTTCAATATATATATTCACTGTATATGATATACATTTAGGATAATACTAATACTAATAATGTTCTAGGGGATTTTTGTAGTATTACATCATAACATAGAATTCACCTAGATATATGCTTTGTAATAAATATAGGTTATTAATAGGTTATTTCTATGTTGTTAAATAAAAGGCTATTCTCAAATAGTATTCCTAAATCTATATAAAAATTAACGTTTTCTAATTGAATATTATTTATAAATTATTTAGATGGAGTAACTTTCATATAAATAAGATAAATATAGATAAATAAGATGATATAATCTCATATTTTTATAATGAAATATTTAATGGCAAGTTATTTGCCAATTGTGAAAATAAATGTACATTATTTTATAAAAGAAATCTTTGTGTAAGAAAAATATATTATGGATTCATCTTCAGATAAATCAATATGATTTTGTGTAGAAAATATACTAGGAAGATCGTTGATATATAATAAAATGTAACCTAAAAACGATCCTTTTATTACTCCAGGTTATATATATAATATATTATATATATATATATATATATATATATATATATATATATATATATATGTATATCATATAATAGAACTATTTGAAAAATAATTTTCATTTTCTGTAATTTAAGATCTATTCAATAAACAATTTTAAATTTTAAATTAATATAATGTTTAAAATCGTATCATTAGAAGTCAATCATTATTTACATTTTGATTTATAAATGTTAATAAAAAAATAAATATAAAATGGGATTTTTACAATTTTAACAGCAACTAAGAAAAACAACTAAAATAATAATTACCTAGAACTGCTGAACAAGTTGGTAGTGGTTTATGCTCCCATTCACTATATAGTAGTATATAAGGATAGTTATACACTACGATATATATCTATAAATCTTATAAGATATAGCTATAGCTCTCAAGAAAGCTAGAGAAAATTATGGTATAACTCCATAGTGACAATGTTGAAAAACAAGTAATGTAGAAAGAATACATAATATTATAGCCACATTATTCATTGCCATAATATTACCCTATTTACAAAATTTCAAATAAATATATTTAATATTTAATAAGTTATTACAAATAATCATTTAGGGGTCGGTAATCGGAGACTTTCCCCTAATTGTAAAGAAATAGATTATTTCTGCTATTCTAAATTATGAACCAATTTCAAGCAGAATAATAATACTCATCTATAAATAGTACGATCATAGAGGTATATGATTCAACAGCAGACTACGAAAGAAGAATTCCACGAAACAATTGAAGATGCCATCTCAAAAATACACAAAAAATATATTCTCATCGTTAATGTGATTGTAATGCCATAGATTTAAGTGGTAAACACAACTGGGGAAACTCTATAACTTGCTAATATATTGATCATTTTTCAATAGGAGTTATCAATCAAAGAGGAACTAGACTTTTAGAATGTATTACTATGGGTAAAAGAGCTTACAATACGATCAAGTCTATAACTCACATTAAATTTAAAACGACTTCAATAATCGAATATAAAGATGCTACACCTCTGGCTGATGACTTATCACGACTACGCGGATATTGAATACTGAAAATATATCTACAATCACCCTATTGAATCTGACTTAGAAATAATTAATGATTCATTAAAGGTTGATAACGACTAAGGACTACCAATTATATACTCCTAGGTTGAATTCGCGATAAAAAGCCTACATAGTGGTAAAATAACTGGTATTTATAATATTCCTGGTAAATTAATTAAATCGGATGGACCCATAACATTACATTTATATATATATTCTGTATGATGGTAGATTGACACACAGGATAAAAACAAGAGTATATTTATTTTAATTTTATGTTTGGGTATTAATCTGGATATTCAAGAAAGATACGAATGTATATATATAGTGAAATATTTCACTGGTTCCAGATATGTTTAGATATGATATATAATAATGTAATACAAATTTAGAATGGAATATTTATTTTGAAGAAGACATTATTAATAAAGTATGTAAAGTACAATAGTGTTATTGTTATGATTATATATCTGATATTACTATACATAACTATATGTAGGTAGTAATATGTATAATATAATGTAGTATAATGATCCTTAACTGATTGATATTTTCATAGGTGTTTATAAATTGTCAAATTCAACTGGTAACTCAATTGCTAATAATGATGAAATATCTCTCACTCTAGCAAACATGTAATATTTATTTCCGATACTATACAATGTAGAAATAATTTTAAAATAATGTAGGTTATTATATACAATAATGTCCCTTATTAAACCGAAAATAAATAGTCCATTATATAAACTATACGTAAATATACGATATATATATATTGTAACAACGTACTGTCATATTATATCATATCGTACTTTCACCTTTCATCACAACGTAGGGGAGATTTGGGAGAGATGAGCCGCAGGATAATTGAGCCACTTGATACAAATCATAGTTTTATATTACCAATGATAATACGAATTAAAATAGTTAATCTATAAGGGGCAGTGTTTAATATTTTTAATAAAAAAATTTAAAATTATTAAAAAAAATTTAATTAATTAAAAACAAATATTACAGTATGTACAATTTACTTTTGTTAAAAGATTAAATGTTAATTAAACTTATATATGTTTATATACTTATATGTATAACACAATATTGTATACATATAGTATATTAACAAAAATATTAATATTTAAATTAGGAAAATTTTAAATTACAAATATTAATTAATATCAATTAATATTCATACCCGAAATGGGAAGATGTGAGCCACCTAAAATTGGGAGACTTGAGCCTATAATATATATATATATATATATATATATATATTATAATGTATAATAAACATTATATATTAGCTTTATTAATATATATATATATATATATTCAGTATCATTTATATATATTTTAGATATTGAATTAGTAAATGAGAGTAATAATATTTTAACATTACCTCCAAAAAATAATAAGCAAACTAAAAGGCAACAAAAATTGTAAATTTTGATATTGATTTATCTGCCTATAACTGTTGTTAATTTCTAAAAATAAATCTTATTATATTATTTCTAATTAATTGTATTACTTATATAAATAATTATCATAATTAGATTACAAATATGATATAATTAGAGTATAAAATAAAGTGTATCAGGTTTCTCCATTTTTGGGGAGACTTGAGCCATTTATAATTTTTTTATTTATTCATGACATTTTTTTTGTTGAATTTTAGAAAAAAAAATATTCATAATTATTAATAACCATTCATTCTATATAATTAATGCATACAATTATTTATTTTTATTTTATTTTATGAGTAATCTACATTTTTATAAAAGTGTCCCAAGTCTCCCCACTCTCCCCTACTCTAATGTTCCATCATATCGTACTTTTACCTTCCATGTCACGTTACATAATATCTTACTGTCACCTTCAAGCACAACTTCGTGTGACGTTAAATCATATCGTACTATCACCTTCCTTAAACTATGCCTTTAGTAAATACGACTGAGTTAATATCAGTGCATTTTATATAGTCTGAAACTGCATCGACGCTTTAGGTAACCCATTCTGAGACTTAAACGATATTTTTGTTATTAACCGATACTGAGACTCTTTCGATGCTTTAGATTTGAGCATAATTTACATAATTAATCATAACGTATAACTGCCTGTGTTGCTCAGTTTGCTAACGCGTCAGACACATAAGCAGTAGGATGCGAGTCCAAGCCCCTTCCTGACCAATGGAATAGGTCTTAACATATTATTTAGAAGTGATCTTATATAATTGTGTATAAATACATAATCTGCTCCCGTTAAAACCATGGATGACTTAACATTAGAACGGTTTCGAAGGGACATTATAATGTTATATTATAAATATGTCCATTTATCGTTATATGTGAAAACTTCATCTAAGTTCCTGGATATGATGAAAGGACTCCACCAAAATAAAATATCAATAGCAATATATAGTATATATATATATATATATGCGTATTAGTGGAGAAGTTCCCTATCTGTCTTTTTCGAGATGTGGAGATCCTCTCGAAGGAATTATTCGCTCTCAGTAATCATTATAATCGTCTTTCCATCTAGAATGTTCTCCTGGATAAAGGCGTCATATGTATTTGATTTTAGTTGTGTGCGCCGATCCAAGAGGCGAGCTGGTCGCTACTTCATTTATATACTGTATACATAATACAAATAACATATAAATATATATATATATATATATATATATATATATTGCAACCTGTAGTAATGTAATATTGTATTAAATCACTTTATATATCACAAAACTACGAATATGACAAATAAATAGTAGAATATAATGAGAATTATAAGATAATAAATACAGTAAAAGGTTTAATAATTAACTTGATACTAGTAATTATGAAAATAATAAATAGTATAACATTTAGAATAGCCTTAATCAATTATTTGTATTTAAAAATAGATTTTCTTTTGAAGGTAAATATGCAATGGTTTTAAAGGTCATTCTATTTATAGAAATAATATTATTTAGGTAAATGCACTAATTAATATTGGAATAAATTAATATAGTGGGTATACCCACTATATTAATATTAACTATAGTTATAATAATAATGATGAGAACAATTATTGAATATAGACAAATATTGAGAAAAATTGTTCGTAATAAATGTTATGATAACATAATTTAGTGCAATTGAAAATTAGATTATATATATATATAGATATCATTATTTGTGAATTAATTAAAATATAAATAGAATATTTCTAAATATTTAGGGTGGATAACAGATTTATTTATATACAGAATATAAAATATTGAAATATGATGGACATTTTTTTGTTTACAAATATAAAGAGAAATCATAATTAGAATATGGAATTATTCTATATAATGGATACTTTTATTTGGGAGTATTTTACTTACCTATTTAAACAATACATGGTTCTATGGGAGCAATGATATAGTTTTGTTATAGGAATATTTTGAATGGGATTTTAGTTTTTATAGCCTATCACCATAAGCATACTATTGGCAATTGTTTTTCAGGACTTTAATACACTTTCTTTTAAAATATCTTTTGGATATTCTTGAAGACGAAAATATGGTGAAATAATCAGTGAGATACAGGACGACCAGCATGATGTAGTTTTAGTGGGAGAATAATACTAGATGACTGAGTTTAATAGGCCAGGACAAAGGGAAGTAGATGGGAAGAGACTCAGTGATATCACAACGGGGATATATATGTTACCTATAGGTTAATTAAATTGATAGTTCAAGTAATCAATTATTATCCGCAAGGATAATGAAGATAATGGAACATTATATGTATTTATAGACCATTTATAATGTTTATTATACCCATAAGGGATAATTCAAAACATTTAAATAAATATTTGTAAACATATATATATATATATATATATATGTGTGTGTGTGAATATAACAAGCAATAAATAAAATATGTTTGGGGGATTATTTTTATAAATATACTTTTTATTTGTATACGTATACAGTGTATAAGTACACAATGTATACTAAGTATACAATGTATACTAAGTATACAATGTATACTATACACACATTAACAACATCTGCCATAGTTTGTACTTAATTAGTTCAATCGTAGTAATAGATAATAAATTATCTTGGGATTCATGAATAGGTGACCGAAAGCCACGCTCCTTATTGTTGGTAACCTCATCTACCCACATGTATCCCATATTGCCTATCTCTCGCACTCCTACCTGTGTATACATTTCAATAGGTCAATATGTTATACAAGATAATACAATAATAATACAATAACTATATCGCTAAATTATTTATTATATTGTATTAATTTAAGTGTATTAAATGCTCGTTTATTATACTTAATAATGTGTATGCTATTCTTACTATTTATAAAATAAATATCATACAAATATTAAATGTTAACTAATATTTACCACTCTCTCAATTCCATCGCTACCTAGACTAAATAGTGCTTCTTATTGATGAATATACCGAATAGGTGCATTATATATCATACACCATACACATCTATATAAACTATATTATCATTATTATTACTACTAAATTAATATCACTAATAGTATTATTAAAATTATTATTATTTATATATCTATAGAAATTCATGTATTATTTAAGCAACTATACTATATTAAGTTTACCCTCATCAATACACCGCACACACATACACACACATCTAAAGGGGGGTATCCCACTACAAGTATTTCCGGCAACTTGCCGGAAATATTTTAACTTTAAAACGATTTTCTATCAACTTAACTACAATTTTAGTGGGGATAACCCTACTGTCCAGCAACTTTCCTGAAATATAATAACTTTATAGGAGGTATCCCATTACAACTTGGTAGAAAATAGTTTTAAAATTACAATATTAACGACAGGTTGCCGGAAAATCTTGCAGAGTGATACCCCCTTAAAGAAGACTGACTAACTGTTCCGCTCAACTCTATATTGACGTGGATGGTGGGGCGATGGCGATGTCCTAAGTCAGGCCTCAGCAGGTAACTGTAGCATCAGATAGGCGAGGTAACGTATAACGTTCGCGTGGCATACGAACACTTCGTGACTGACAGCTGCTCGCTCGGAGTGGGCGGAGACGGAGGGGCGGTGCTAGTATTTCAGGAACGCCCTTTCGATACCTCTAATCTATCCTTAGACACTTGTTGTGTGAGGGATGAGGAGGAGAGGAGTTATATATCCCGTAGGCGGAGTATTAGTGTAATAATGAGAGGTAAATGATAAGATAACGTGATGATAAAGTACGAGCCGTGTGGTGATAGTATAGAAGGTGTGCATGTATTGTAATTACATTTAATTAACGTCGTAGTTCATATATATATATATATATATATATATATATATATATACGTGTATATTTATCTCTCTTTTAACGTTATACATTTATTAAATATGATTTAATGTTATTGATATAATATATCGTATAAAATACAAATTATATAATTATATACCTATAGCTATTTTAATTATTACAATTGAATATCTATAATTGTAGTATACTTTATAAAGTACATATGTTTAAAGTATAGGCCATATAAGATAGGATTTACTATAGTATGATATTTAGTAAATATTATTTAATATATATAGTATATCTATAAATATAAGAGAAGTCGGGCATAATCTTATACATAATACATGTATATAACTACATGTATACGTATACCTGTGTTTCTAGAGACAATATTAAATTTGATAATTATTTTCTATCGACTTAGTAAATGACTTTGCAAAATATTTGAATAATAACTTGATATAGAATCATATAATAATGAATGGAAGTTAGGAATGAGATAATATTATTGAGAAATATATAACATTATCATAAATTATGTAATATAAATAATAAAAATGCATATACTTGTATACATATAGTTTATAAACTATTTACCAAACATGTAAGGAGTACTATGATAGAGTGAATAATACATTATATATCTATGATATATATCTATACACACATAGATAAATCTATACATACATAGATAAATCAGTAGTTCAGATTATAATTATTTCAAATGAAATACATTGTAACAACTACGACCTTCATTGGTTTTCTTTCACAATTATATTATTATAAACAAACAATACATATAAAATATGATTCATGTCTCGTTATTCATTATATGATATCTTGATGATCAAGCTTACAATATTTTCAGGTTTCACTACTTTTTTTTAGATAATATTGATTCTACTTTATATTAAACTTATATAGTGATTTAATAATTGTTATATATTATCAATTATATTTTAATATAATATTTAATATAAATAAATAGATACCAATTATGATTTTATTTATTAATAATAATTATAAATTATACATTTAGAACACTGATATAATTTTATATAATCTCTACCCACACATATATATATATATATATATATATATATATATATATATATATGTGTGTGTATATATACACGTTTATTGCTTTTAGTTATTTTAAATTTATCTCCTCATTATCTTAATGGGTGAAAGACTTGACAAGCTATGCTTTTTCATTCACCCATGGGAGCCTGCATGTTTTATGCTTAATCTGATGTTATTATTATTATTATTATATATATATATATATATATATATATTAACATACATACTGTAAGAATATATATTAGAATTACCCAATTGTAATATGTATGATAATAATGTACACAAACATACATTGTCCTGTCGCTCACCCAAAAACGTGACTCTATCATATAAACGCAAGTATGAATACACATCCGATGTCGCGCACACTTGGTTAAACTGTATTTCTGTGATAATATATATGTAATATGTATATGTATAATTATAATCTAGAATAACACATTTTCATTGGTCGTGTGGCGTCATATTACGAACTGTAGGACCTACAGTGTAGGCGGCCCCCTTTATATTTTAAAATGTTGATACACCTATTATTAACATTGTATTAACACCAGCTATTAATATTGAATTGATTTCTTCGTATTTAATTGATATTTCCAATCGTGTTTAGAAATATTTAATTTAATAATTAATGGTTGATTTATTAACGAAAATGATGGATAAATAAATTATAATTTAGTAAATTTTCATTTGTAAATTAATTGTTGATATAATGTTAAATATTATAATTATGAATGTAATTATTAAAATAAAAATACGCAATATCAATAGAAATTTCATACTGAATTAATCTTTTATAAATTTGTGATTTGAACAATAGTTACAGATATACCGTAGTAGACCTTATTACAAGCCGGCCCTCTATATACAATAAACACATTTTTTTATTACGTTTTTAAATTTATGAAAAAAAAATTCAACTTAAAACCTTCTCAAGAATATACAATTATATCGATATAAACTATAACACTATATTATTAAAAAATAAAGCATTCTAAAAATTATATATATATCTTTTTATATTTGTTATCAAATATTCATTAAGTTATAAGCGTAGGTACCTATATCTAGAGGTCATATAAGTCCCTAATACAGACACTCTAGATGTCTTAATACGGACACCCTATAGCCAATCAGCGCGCAGCGTATACGCTATAGTGTATCAACTATTCTGATTTTCATAAAAATCGTGTGCGTTATAATATTAATACCACCAATAAAGCTAAATCTAAAATTTGTATTATTTAGATACTTAAATTGTATTATTAAATAAAAAATAATAGAAATACATAAATTATTAACTAATTAAATTAGAATAAATTGTTAATAAAATTAATTATAAATAATGTAATTGTAATTTGTCTGATTGATTCATCAATAATATATAATTTATCTAGTGGTATATAGGGTGTCCGTATTATAACACAGAATGTCCGTATATGGACATGTGTACCGAATACGAACACCCCCGTTATCTATTTAATAAAAAGATTAAATAATATTTTAAAATAACAATAATATCTATATTCAGATAATATTAAAATACTGTAATTTTTGAATACAAATATTGAGTCATTAAATGTTAAGGCCATTTATTGTTAAAGTGTACGTATTATTTTACTTTCCATTATAATATGTATACAATTTGTATACAATATGTTGTATACAAAACCCGCATAAATACACCCGCACTTTATCCTTTTAAGTTTTAATTGCTAATTTATATCTGACGCATGCGTTGTGCCATTACATTAAATACTCGGCGATTACTCGAGTAATGGGGTGGGAGGTATTATGTATACATCTATATTGTTGACATCACGTGGTTTATTAATGCATTCTATCAAGAATTCGTACACACAGTTACAACTCATGACCATATGGTGTTAAATAGGATATTACTAATATACAATGGTATATCCCAGCTAATAGTAATAGCCTCACAATAGCAACATAATAGCATAATTAATAGCCTCAAATGTTTATATTGTGCTATTATGCTGCTATTATGTTGCTATTATGAGGCTATTGCTGTTAGCTGGGATTATACAATACATTGTATACGTTCATTAAGTTAAATATCTATTATTTAGACGTTATACAAGTGCATATTTGTATTTTGAAATAGGTGCACCTTGGCAAATTGACAAATGGCCTATGGCCTACTAAAGGCCATGGCCTATAGGCCATTTATAACATCATTTTATATATCTCTATATAGTTATATAAAGTGGTATTATAAATGTGTGTATTAACATGTAATAGATGGTTACACAACTGTATGTCGTTATATCGAGGTTGGAGGTATACATAGGGGCGTACACAAATAATAGTAACAAAAATAACAGAAATCAAAAATGCAATTCAATCAATATTACAAAATTATTAACTTTTATGAAATAATTAATTCTGATATTTGTTTATTCTAATTTTGCACATTGTATATGAATGTTGAAAATGTATAAAACAAATTTCTGCGGTGTTCTTAAATATATAAATATATTATGGATTGATATTGTGGGTTTGTTTGGTTTAATTTGTTTAGTTTTGTGTTACTTGCTTTTGTTACCTGCATTACATCCATAAATGAGCTATGTGTAATACGGAATTAATATATTGTATACAAAATATAATAATATCCATGTATTATATATAAATACCAGGTTACAGAAAAATTATTTTAAAATTAATAAATATTTACATATCGAATAATTTTTTTCGTTCTTTTTTTTCCTGATATTTTATATATTGTTATTTTTTTCCTTTTTTTTTGTTTTCTATTATTTTTTTTCATAAATTCATATATATATATATATATATATATATATATATATATATATATATATATATATATACATATATATATATATATATATATATATATATATATATATAGATGTTGGTTGTCCCACTGAGCCATATACTACAGATATATTATATCATATATATATATATATATATATATATATATATATATATATTTATATATATATATATATATATATATACATATATTGTTATTGTTATTTTTATTTGGTGGAGTCCTTTCATCCCATCCAGGAACTTAGATGAAGTTTTAACTTATAACCATATATGGCTCTAATGTCCCTTCGAAGCCGCTCTCATGTTAAGGCATCCATGGTTTTAACGAGAGCCGATCATTTATTTATACACAATTATATAAGATCACTTCTAAATAATATTTTAAGACCCATTTTATAAAATTAATTAATGGTCCGGACGAGGGTCGAACCCGTGTCCTACTGCTTGTGTGTCTGACACATATATATATATATATATATATATATATATATATATATATAATATATATATGTAGTATATGGCTCAGTATATATATATATATATATATATATATATATATATATGATATAATATATCTGTAGTATATGGCTCAGTGGGACAACCAACATCTATAGATTTGGATTACTATAGTAAGCCAGAGGTACCAGGTTCCACTACAGGAAGTTTTTCTCTTGTGTTTATCAAGAACTTGATAAACGATAAATCAAAACACAAGACAACAACATGTACTATTTGTATTGTATTGTCCAGGGACCCTCCAGGGTCCCTCATAGTTTTTTTATAACATGTATAAGTCTACGACTTCTTGAGAGTTCCATTTGTATTGTATTCGATATATATATATGATATTTCAATGAATAAATATTATTATTATTATTATATATTTGGAGGCGCATACTGTATGCACTGCACATATGATGACTCATTACGGCGGTAACCTACATGACGCAATGTTATGTAATAGTACGTAAGAGGTTCGCGCGTGGGTCGGGTTATAACACATTACTACCTACGAGTGATAATCAATTGTTTGTTACCCCCCTAGTCTTTCCTATCCTGTTTCACTTAACCAATCGGATCCATCCGTGCGATATGGCTACCTTGAGCGTGGTTTGTGTATACATAGAATATTTCTATATATACACACATATTCATATATATATATATATATATATATATAGATATATATATATATATATATATATATATATTCATATAACATATTTTATAAAACATATAAACACATATTTATCGAATTCGTATTATTGTTTACCAGAATTTATTACACAATAGTAATTCTTGTTATGTAATGACCAATATATATATATATATATATATATATATATATAATAAATATATTGTAAATTAATAAATATTTATAAACACTAATGAATAAATATAACATATATTATATCAAATATCTTTTTTATTACAAATAATAAAAATTGATTGATATTACATACATAAATTATATAACATAACCAATTGGTAAACTTGAGGTTAACATACTTATACATAATAATATAAATAATTTAAATAATTAAATGTTCTTAATTAATATAGGTTATAATCTATAATCCTAATTAAGTGTATATACACCATATGGTTATTTTAAATTTATCTAAACCCATTAATGCACGTACCGTACGGCGTGAATGTCACAACGTTTTTATACTAAACCCATATGAGTTTATATTAAAATATGAATTGATATATACTGTCAACTCTCGGTAAGTCGGACTACGGATAAGTCGGATTTCTCGATAAGTCGGACACATTTAGTTGGTTTGGTTGGATTTGTATCTAGACACATATTATTGTGATTTTTATGATTTTTATACTGGATAAGTCGAATTTTTTTTAAATTGTCAGACATTTTTACTTTAAATAATGAATATTATAATTTTAGTAAGTAATATAATTTAATACAACATTTTATGTTGTTGATTGTTGCATAATTCCATATTTTGGTAACCATTTAACTCATGCTGCGCATCTCATGTCTTATTTACATGATATTCTTAATATCGGATAAGTCGGACACTTCGCTAAGTCGAACACTTTTCCCGGTCCCTTGCGAGTCCGACTTATCGGGAGTTGAATGTATATATATATATATATATATATATATATATATATATATATATATATATATATATATATATATATATATATGTGTGTGTGTGTATGTGTGTATATTATTTATAAGTAGAATAATATGAATTACAAGATAGAATAAATAATAAATTATTGTATTAATTATTAATATGCATATATGAACTATAGTTAATGTGTTCCTTTATTCAGGTTATAGGGTCCGTATTTTAATTTGATAAAAAATACTCTATTACAAAGTTCGGAACTCTTTATTCTTTAATAAAATTGTGAAAATGTGCATTATATTTAGATTTAGTCACATGTATGCATCCGGTGCATCTATTTACTATTCTTTAAATAATATAATTTAAAAAACTTATAATACTTATAATACTTATGTAGGGGAAAGTGGACACCTAATACGAGGGACACTTTAACAATAAATGGTCCTACAATGATATGACTAAATATTTGTATTATATACAACAATTATAATATATTAATATTATTTGATTATAGATATTATTGTTATTTTAAAATTGTATTTAATCTTTTTATTAAATAGATAATGGGGATGTCCGTATTCGGTACCCATGTCCGAATACGGACATCCTATGTTATAATACGGATACCATGTATAATACCAGATAAAATATATATTATTGATTAACCAATCAGATAAATTACAATTACATTATTTATAATATATTTTATGAATAATTTAATAATTTAATTAGTAATTAATTTATTATTTTTATTATTTTATTAATTATTTTATTAAGTATCTAAATAATATTTTTTTTAGATTTAGATTCATTTGTAGTTTTATATTATAACGCACGCGATTTTTTTATGAAAATCAGAATAGTTCACACGCTGAAATCTGATTGTTTATAGGGTGTGCGACGGACAGTGTCCGTCGGACACTGTCCATATTAAGACATCTAGAGTGTTCATATTTGGTACATATATGACTTATAGATATATATATATATATTTATAACTTAATGAATATTTTATAACAAATAGAGTATTTGGTATATAATGTTTGGAATGCTTTAGTTTTTAATAACATATTGTTTATATCGATACATTTGTATATTCTTGAGAAGGTTTTAGGTTGACATTTATTTCATAAATTTAAAAACGTAATAAAAAAATCAGTTTATTGGATATATCAATACTATTTTGAATACTTAAAATATAAAAATACTTATTTAGACTATTTATATAATTATGAATATTGTATTAATTAAAAACATTTTTGTATGATTTATGTTTTCTGGGATACCGAGAGTGTCCGTATTCGGGCACTTTCATTATTCGGTTAATTTCCCCTACAAGCTCTATTTTTTTTAATACATTAAAAAATTTATAGGAATTTTATTTTTAAATTATGAAAAATGGTTATTTAGTTAAAAATATTTAGAAATTATAAAATGTATCTAATAATCTATTAGTGTAAGACTATTTTCGCAAAATAAATGAATATAATTTCTCTAAAATGGTTTTCCTATACGATTTCCTTATAATTTGAATTAATGAATACGATACATTATATTAATTAGATGAATTATATAGAGCTAAACAGTATAATACTAGTTTTTTATTATATTATGAGATGTCATATATTTTATTGATGAAATTCAGTTATTAAAAGTTTGACATATTCAACTATAAATATTACAATAAATCACTCAATACATATATACATAACCTTCATGTATAAATAGTATACTATTTATACATATATGTATTAATATGTATTAAAGAATAATAATATGCTCACTATCGTCTATATATACACTATCATATATGATTATAAGGCGTATTTATTTATATAAATAAATACGCCTAAGATGGCCGCCTTTATTAATGTTTAATAAACAACAATAGTTATCGGATACACCTGTACAGATCGAGAGAGGGCGAGAGAGGGCGAGAGAGAGCGAGAGAGAACGAGACTCCATTGTTTAATTGTGATATATTAATCTGGCGATAGGTATAGGATTACACGCGTTCGTAAAGGCGCACACATAGACGCGCATACACGCACACGTACAAGCGCGCGCACACGAGCGCGTTCAACAATGGGATTATAGTAGCCGCCATTCAAGATGAGAATTCGACATTCTCTCCATTGGTATGACGAAGTATTCGTGGATATTAAAGCCCGGCATGGCGATGGATTAAGGTATATATATATAGCTATAGCAAGGATATGTGCTTGGCTATAGTTCAGTCTGGTGGTGGTTGCAGATTATATATATATATAGTTATATCACAGTCTAGAGGTTGATTCAGGTAATATAGCTAGATCTAACGGAGGATTCAGGAACTATTTCTCAGTCTGGCAGTAGTAATGGGTACTATATCTCAGACTGGCGGTGGATTCTGGTACTATAGCCTAGTATGTCGGCATATACCGCAGATACCCGCTTCAAATTCCGTTTCCATCTCGTTCATTATTTAATCGAAAATTGGTATAATTTTTTTAAATCAAAATGATATATATATGTACTTTTATAATATTATAGTATAGTATACTATTAGTTTTCTAAACTTAGTATTTAGTTCACTAAACCTAAAATAATAACGTTTATCGATTCATAATTGTAAAATATTAATTATTATACCGATGTATATATTAATTTCTTCTAATGTATAATTAGTAGGTTATTTTTTTTCCAAATGTTTCTATATATACCTTGTTACTTGTGCCGCCGAGTCTCGAAGCCGACACCTGGCGACGTCCACCGTACCTATTCTCCATCCCGCTCTGTCTCTAGCATCTAGTCGCAGATTCGTAATATCTTGAGAGAAATCGTTTTTTATATTGACGAGCCAAGTGCAACGAGGTCTACCTACTTCCATTCTTCAAAATGATAGGACAGACTTGACAATTCTAGATTAGAGCGTACCTTTAGGTTTTATTATATAAATGTTCTATAGAACCTATAGGTATTTCTCTTAATATCTAAGTAGGTAACTCTGAGCAGTTTCATCCAGCACCATACAGCATATATTTTCCCCTCTTTACTTTTTTGATAGTCCAGGTTTCTGCTCCATATAGGATAATTGGAAATACCAGTGTTTGAACAATAATTATTTTGGTCATGAGGCTGATGCCTCTGTCTTTAAATATACCCTTCAAACTTCCTATGGCAAATGTTACCATTGCGAGTCATGTTATGTAAATTCGGTGACTCCATCATTTGTAATTAGAACTCACATAAAGATACATTTATCAACGATTTCGATATTATTATCATCTACTATTATAAAGTCCACTTCAACTGTAGTTTTCACCTTTGTTTTCTTGACGTTTAAATATAATCCGGCTTCTTCGCTTGCTCTTTTGAATTTGTAATTATCTCAGTGAGATCATCTTTTGTTCCTGCTATCAATGTAGTGTCGTCAGCATATCCAAGGTTTGTTATTTTCCATCCACCTATACCAATGCCTTTATCCCATTTTTCTAGGACATATCACATTATTCTTTCTGTATACATATTGAACAGAAATGGAGATAGAATGGATCCTTGACGTACTCCTTTACCAATATAGATGTTGCTTGTTTTACCATACTCTGTCCTTAAAAGGACTGTATACAGTCGATTCTTGATTTGTGTATGGATTTATCAGCACTACTATCAAATGATCTGATACTCCCATATCTTTAAGAGTGAACTGTATTCTTTGATGATCTATATAGCATGTATACATTGTAGATCATCATAGACTATTGTAGATTCTACTCAGACAACTGCCTTTTTGTAGTCATTAAAGCACAAGAATAGTTCTCTTTGAGGATTTTTAGCTTTTTCCATCATCAATCTCAAATTAACAATATGATCTCTAATTCCTCCACCTCTTCGAAACCCGGCTTTTTAGGTAGTAGGATGAGGAAGGGATGAGGAAGTATTTTCTGCAATACCTAATATTTCAATAGTATTTTACTATCATCTTATATTAAGACGATTGTTCTGTTGTTTCCACATTCTATTTTATCGCTCTTTTTGTAAATAGGGACATATGGACTTCTTCTGGTCCTTTGGCCATATCTTTGTTTTCCATATGCTATTACACAGACTATAGTACTTAGTTTTACAGCACCAAATATTGAGCTGCGTAATCCTGTCATTTATTTTATTTCTTTAAACAGGTATCTTAAGAGAAAATAGGTAAAACAATTGTTTTACCTGTTTTATTCGTCTATTCAATTTGTTTACATTTATCTATAATGCTTTGCTCTTCACTGTCTTGCTTTCTTCTGGAACGGTGCGTTAAGCTTTCTATATTCTTCATAATGTCCTTTACTGCGAATTTCCTTTCTTGTGCAATTTTTAAAGTTTCCTCCGATAGCCAATTCGAAACTTTCTTTTGACTTTCGGGACCTTTTTATGCGCTGTCTCTTATGCTCTAGTATATTTCAAATGTCATTCCATAGTTTATATATATTATTTATATATGATTTAAATTAACGATTCGTATGTATATGTAGTCAATTATCGTCGATTTTATAAAAATGTGATAATCGGGGCAGATTATTTCAATCGAGTCAATTTATTATATGAAATCGGCGCTACACGATATCGGCGCAATAACGATGCTCGGTTTAGCTCGGTTTAGCTCGTTTTAAATCGGTTTATCTCGGTTTAGCTCGGTTTAAATCGGTTTAGATCGGTTTAGCTAGATTTAGCTCGGTTTAGCTCAATTTAGCTCGGTTTATCTCAATTTAGCTCGGTTTATATCTGCGGTAAAAAGTACGGTCCACCTCCGCAAAGCCACACTCGCGACGATCACGTGATATACTCGTTACGTAATACCGCATGTCGAGTTACGCAATAGTGTTATGTAATCATGATTGATTGCGCAATCAGAGCCAACGCGGTCGTTATAAATTACAATATTGCCATTCGCGTTAATTTCTTGTGAAAATATATATAATATTTAGTAAACAATTGATTATATAAAGGTTAATAGAAGGTTAATATGTACCGTACAATGTATAATGGGTACATTTTACACGATATATATAGTGTATACACTGTATAGTAGGGGAAACTCTCCTATTACCCACCCACTATCGTATCTATAAGAGATACCAAACAATTATATATAGGTATATATACCTGTATATATAATATTATTAATTTAATGGTAAATATGAATAAATATTTTGATTATCAAAATATTCAATCATATAATTGTTATTTGATCAAATGTAATATTCTGGTTTTACTTTTTAAATATTTGAATGATAACTTTTTTTAAATCATTGTAAATACTTTATTAATTAAAAGAAAACGTAATAATATGCAACATATTGTAAATCAATTAAATGTGTATCAACATTATAACAATACTTTAATTGTAATTACCATTAACCAATATATCTTAATTATAGCAACCCAATTCTATATGATTTACCTATAAAACCCTAAATTACCCTAATACCGACCCACATGCATGTGATTTATAATATCCAATCAAAATAGATCCGTATTTTACTTTAAAATATGTACGAACCAATTTTTATTCTTATTTGTTATGATATTTTTTAGAAAGCATATATAATACGAGCTATAGCTCACTATAGGGATAAAACATATTAATTAATTAAGTTGTAGCAACTTTTTTCATTTATTTTCGTATATTTTCGTTATAAATTATTTTTCTATAATATTTTTCTAATTTTTGACAGTCGGTTTCATCAATAAGCTCACAGTGAATAATTGTATTTGAATATATCTCATAACATCTAAACTCAACCTAAAATCACTTGCCCAACATTTGTTTGTCAAATGATCACTATTAGCGCACAATATGTCGTGTTTCATGCAGTTATTACATCATCATATCATTACGTAATTCAGTAACATATATCACAAAAATGAATGTGATAATTAATGTAATTTAATATTAATAAATTCTATAAATATAAAAATTCCTATATTAGTTTATTGTTTTTAATGAATATAAACGAGTATTATGTTAATGAGGTTAATTTAAACAAAATTAATTTATAAATTCTATAGTATACTATATACTATATGTATACTAGTATATATACTAATAAATTATTAGTAATAATATAAATAGAAAATATTTATTTTAATATGATGAAAATAATTTTAATTATGTTAATTATTATAATTATCAAACATAATATTTAATAAAGTTATAATTTTCTAATAATATAACAATTTCTATTTAATATATAATGATATCAATATCAATATTATTTAATACTATAGTATTACATGTAGGTGTAAATTGATATCATTGTCAATATAAACTCGATCCTTCTCTTTGTTATATATTTATATATATATATATATATATATATATATATATATATATATATATATATATATATATATATATATAGGTATGTGTAGGATATAAATACTATATTTAATATATTGCACACACATGATATGTTTACTCCACATTCTCTGTAAATGTCTCACGATCTTTGTCCTACTAGAGTATTGGCTCATTTTATTTGTAATCCTATTCCTTCGATGTTATAGTTCTATGTCATTATAATGAGATATATATCGTCGAGTACATTAATATATATATATATATATATATATATATATATATATACATATATATACATATATATATATTGCCCTTATAAGGTCATTATAATTAAATAATTTTAAAAACTAATACATTTTTATTAAAATGATCATTAGATAAATCAATTACCTATCATATGATTACAATATTTTAATTTTATTTGTTTTAAGTATTATTTTATTTAAGCAATGTCATATTTACATAAATAAGTATAATTAGTATATAACTATAGTTATTAATATATTAACAATGGGTTACTATGGTAAGCATTGCTACTTTCATGAAACTTAAATTAGCAGACGTGATTTATCTGGAAGGAGCCATCTTTGTTAAATTCTTATTAAACTGTTATTCGTAAATTTCTGCAACTTTTCGACGATCAAACAAATGTAAACAATTTATTTGTCTCTTACCTTTTACCTTCGCTCCCCATGTGTACACCCTTGTACATTATTCTGTGTATATGTGTAAACATAAACATGTATTTATTTTAATATAAGTGTATTCACCAAGAATAAAAACTGACATATATGTGTGTACACAATAACAGAAAGTAAAGAAGAACTATAGTTCTTATTTAACTTATAAGTTCATAACCTTTCTTACATGTGCACTGCTTAAATATAAATATAAATATAAATACAATATTGTATTAAACACTATATATATATATATATACATAAATGTACACAATTATATATATATATAACAATAGATAATAATATAATTGACATAGATAAATATAATTATCTAGTACAGATACCCCTCTAGAGTCATAGTAACTAAGCAAATATATAACAATGGATTGTTGGTTAGTTACTATATATATATTTTACATAATAATATAATTTTCATATTTAAATGTAATTACCTTGTACATATATGTTACTATAGTATACTATATATGGTAACTATAATGCATTCATGTATCAGTTTTATTACAATACGTGTATGTATACATATACATGTTTAGTATATTGTCCACACGATACACGTATACAATGTACACGTATACATTGTACACGTATACGTGTATATGCAACACGCCGGTGATCTTTACGTCTACCATTGTTGATGTACACCCTAATTGGGAGTATTTCATCTCATCATTCTTCGATAACCTATTTATAAATATTATCTAATTAGTTAACTACTTTACTATTATATTATAGTTAATCTCCCGTTATGATAAGATGTGCAATACATGCATATACGTATATATATATATATATATATATATATATATAAATATATATATAACTATATATAAATATATAAATATACATTTTATTTTTATTTTTATTGTTATTTCGGTGGAGTCATTTCATTCTAACCAGGAAATAAGATTAAGATTTACATTTATAACCATATATGGCTATAACGCGCAATTTAGTCGTTAACTTACACGTGGAAAACTATTAGTACCGTAACGCACTGATTGATGACTCACTAATATTTAGTAAATCTTGTACAAACTACCGAGGACATAGCAGTATCAATGTGATGTCGTACACGGACATCTACACATAGGAGCGTCACAGGGTGATGAAAAGTGAGGGGGATATCTCAGACTCATCAATTATTACCATATACTTTGCTAAGAAGATAAATCTATAATATCACTTGTAGAGGGCTTAATATGATTGACTTGTATCGGGTTTCACAATACATATCAATGTTAGATATAATTATACTACAAATACTATTAATAGAAGATATATAATATTTATAATGAATACAATTATTTGTAGTTCTTAAAAGTGGGGGGATATTATATATTATATGTCCCCCATCCCCCCTGTTATGACGCCCCTATAATACACACATCCCATAGTAACTAGTAGTAGACACCTATTTACTAACTATAGATTAGCCTATAGGCTATATGTAGGCTTATATATAGCTATATATATAGGCTTATATGAGCCTACTTAATATGTAAATATACGCGGTTAACAAAATCCGATTCCTATTTGCGCTTTTGTCGTTTCCTTAGTGTCTTGATGAGAATCGGTTTTAAATCAATTCCTAAAATTCAAGTTTAGGAATCGGTTTATATGAAACCGATTTTTACATTACTAAAGGAATCGGTTTATTTGCAACCGATTCCTAAATTATTACTATAGGAATCGGTTTAACTTAAGTTGTTGATGTAAGTTGATATAATATTCACATAAATATTAGTATCGATACTTTGCTATGATCGTAGCAAAGTATTAACTAATATATTATAATGTATTATATCATTTTATTTAAGTTATATTTAAATCTTAAATTCAATAACAATAACATTACAGGGGAAAGTAACCTGATACGGACACTTTAACAATAAATGGTCTTAATATTTTATGACTCATTATTTTTATTCAAAATTACAATATATTGATATTATATGATTATAGATATTATTGTGATTTAAAAATTGTATTAAATCTTTTAATTCCATAGATAACGGGGTATGTGTATTCGGTACCCATGTCCAAATACGGACACACTGTGTTATAATACGGACACCTTATATACACTAGATAAATTATATATTATTGATGAATCAATCAGATAAATTACAATTACATTATTTATAATTAATTTTATGAACAATTTATTCTAATTTAATTAGTTAATAATTTATTTATTTTTATTATTTTTTAATAAATTAAACCATTTAAGTATCTAAATAATAAAAATTTAAATGTAGCTTTATTGGTGGTATTAATATTATATCGCACGCGATATTTATGAAAATCAGAATAGTTCATACGCTGCGAGCTGATTGATTATATATAATCAATCAGCTCGCAGCGTATGCAGCTCGCAGCCCTATAGGGTGTCCGTATTAAAACATATAGAGTGTCCGTATTATGAACTTATATGACCACTAGATATATACTTATAATTTAATGAATATTTGATAACAAATATAGAAATTATATATAATTTTAGAATGCATTATTTTTTAATAATATTATATTATTAAAAAATTATATTATAATTTTATATCGATACATTTGTATATTCTTGAGAAGGTTTTAAGTAGACATTTTTTTCATAAATTTAAAAACTTAATAAAAAAATCAATTTATTAGGATATATTAGCAAATTGTGAATAATTAAAAAATAAAAAATACTTTTTTAGACTATTTGATTCATTGCAATTTTATTGTAGTATTTATGGTTTCTGAGATACCGAGAGTGTCCGTATTCGGGCACTGTCCGTATTCGATTACTTTACCCTAATATTTAATACAATATTTAATCAATATTCAATTGCTATATATAAGTATATATATATTCAATATTGAGCAATTAGTTCAATATGATTTCCAATTGTATTATCAATATAATTATGATTAACATTGTATACAATGTTACTTTATTGAACTATAGTTCAATGTGTCGCTTGAATGAGATTATGAAAATCTAGAAAAATACATAGGATTACTTAAATAATTTTAGTTTTTAAAATAGTATATATATATTAATCAGTATATTAACTTAAATATAAAATTAAAATAATAATTAATAGTTAATTTGCAAATCATAAAAATTAAATCAAAATATTAAAATAATTAAAAGATTAAATATGTTATTATTTCTATATTAAAAAAATAATATACTTATAACTTAATTAATAGTTACATCAATAACTTAAACCGATTCCCAATAATTAGTTTAGGAATCATTTTTAAAAACCGATTCACAATAATTATTTTTGGAATCGATAATATCGATTCCGGTACGATAATTGTATACAATACTATAGGAATAGTTTTTATAAACCATTTTCTAAACAAAATTTACAGGAATCTGTTTTCCAATTTGAATCAGATTCATATAATAAAATCGTCGTAGGAATCCGATTTTTATAACTGTGTAGTTTAGTTTTAAATATACTGAAAAGCATATAAGAATATACCCTATTTAATATCCCATAATAATAAGCAGTAGAAACCTATCTATAAACTTGGTTTCTATAATATATCAAATGTATATCTCCAGGTAAATATATGTACTTAGGAAACCATTAATAACGACTATTAGAGAGGTTATTTTATTTTAAAATAATCGAATATAATACGGTAATCAAATCTTTAACAAGCAATTTCGTTTGTTGTTTATTGATTAGTCATAGCGTATGACACATAACATATGAGTCATAGGTGACATATTAATAGCTCGTTAAAATATCTCTATACTAAATCTATATTTAGAATATTATATTATATAAATATAGGCTTATATAGATCATCTATATTACCGTCAATAATTATGTTATAGAAGCAGATGCATCCTTTAAAATAATATTGTATACATACTCAATAGAGTATATATATATAGTATATATACATCATTATTTTAAAGTGATTGCTATTAATATATCCTTTTTAATAGTTTAACGGCGTTCTTATATATATTGATATAATATATTGTATACACTAAGTATACGAAAACTATAGTTTAATATATTCATGATATACTTGAATATATTCATGATATACTTAAAATATACTTGAATATATTCATTATATACTTAAAATAAACTCAAATATACTTAAAATACTAAAATATACTTAAATATACTATGTATATATATATAAAGTAAAACTATAGTGTATACTATAGGTATACATGTGTTTGTCGGTTTACTAAGGCATCAGAAACACGAGCAGTATACCCCTGTAGCCCCATGGGTGCTGGTTCAACCCGCGAACCCATCAAATAGGTCTTAAAATAGGTCAAATAGTATTTAGGAGTGATCTTATATTCTTGTTTATACAATAATGATCGGCTCTCGTTAAAACCATGGATGCCTTAATATGATAGCGGCATCGAAGGGAAATTTGAGTACTTTGGTTATAAGTTAATAAAAACTTCATATCCTGATGCATCCCATGGGATAAATAAATTACCCCACCAAAATAAAACAATAAAACAATAAAACAATATCTACTATATAAGAAAGTATATTTAATTGTATATGTGTTTGTGTGTGTATGTGTGTATGTAGGGAAAAGTCTCCGATTACCGACCCCCTCCTAATATCGACCCCCTATCATATCTCAGTAACTATAAGAGATATCAAAAAATTATATATACATGAAATGTTAGTAATTTAATGATAAATATGAAAACGTATTTTGTTTTAAAAAATATTCAATCCTACAATTGTTATTTGATAAAATGAAATATTCTGTTTTTACTTTTTAAATATTTGAATAATAACTTTTTTTAAATAATTGTAAATACTTTATTAATTAAAGAAAACTCAATTCTGCACATAATATTGTAGATCAATATAATTTTTATAACTTTTATAAAAATAATTTAATTTGAATAACTATTAACCAATATATATTAATAATAGCACCCCATATGATTTTCCTATTACCGACCCCCTAAATTACCCTAATACCGACCTCATGTGAATTATTGTATCCAATCAAAATAGATCCGTATTTTACTTTAAAATATGTCGTAAGTAGTTTGTGTATCATTGATATAGATTTAGGATTCTTGATTCCAGTTGATTATATACATACTGATTGATAAATAAATATTAAATAATAATATACACTATTTTAATATAATTACTATAAATTTTAGTTTAAATTTAAATGTTATATTACTATTAAATCATAAATTAAATAAAAAAAATAATTGCGTGTATGTTATATTTAATTATATTTATGCATATCTTCTATTTTTATTAGATATTATAATACTACAATTATTTATACCACAATTATTTTATGGGGTCGGTAATAGGAGAAGGTGGTCGGTATTAGGCACATATATCCGATTACCGACCCCCTTGTTTATTCTTGTAAATATAATTATATCAACAATTTTAAATAGCAACATTATTCATTGCCATAATATTACCCTGATTACAAAATTTCAATTAAATATATTTAATATTGAATAAGTTATTACAAATAATCATTTAGGGGTCAGTAATCGGAGACTTTCCCCTATGTGTGTATGTATATATGGAGATAACTTGAGAAACGGGGGACGTCGAGAAAATATGTTATACCCGATCTTAATAAATGTTCACCTGTATGGTCTTTGTCCGAACAATTTTTGAATTTCGTAACCCGTGACAGAGAAACACACCAACAATTGTATTTTGCCATTACAATGATTGTTTGTCATGTAAAATCTTCAGTGACGCTTTATGGAAATATGTTGTTTACATTTTTTTTTACATTTTTGTGAAATACTTTTAAATACACTTATAAATTATAATAAAAACCAACTATGTTTATCGATATAAAAAATAATATTTGTTAAAGATAATTTTTCATAATTAATATATTACAAGTACACATGTAATGTTGTCGCATAACGTAGGTATATAGTGTGATATGAATATCATCTATATAATACATAAGTTATTATTTACTTTATCTCGTTAATTTGGCTCCTAGTATACATAACTGTTGAATGTAAACGATACGAAGGTTTACCCCCTCGATACACATTGATTATATACTTTCATCATCATAAATATATTTATTAAATTCTAAAACTACTTTTATATTTTATATTTGGACAATCTATAGTTAAATGTACTAACGTATATATATATACTAGTGATCTAAAACGAGCCGAGTTTGTCGAGTCGATCCGGGTAAGTGAACGGCTCGAACGAGTCGAGCCGGTCACATGACTCGATCGAGTTTATTATCTTTGAAATTTTAAATATTAAAAAAAAAATTTTAAATTAAAAAAAAATTAAATAAATTTTATTTAAATTTAATTTTTTTTTATAAAATCGATGCAAAAATTATCATTATAGAAGAGGGTAATTAAACATTATCTTATATGTATATCTTGTTTATATACTAAGCAATGCAATTTCGTTTATAATAATATATTAGTTATAAAAATTACTTTTGAAATGAATATTTAAAATTGAAATATTATGGATATTATAATATTATAATTAAAAAAATATCTCATTTAATTTTAAAATACAATTGATTACAATTGATATTATTATAAATAAAAATCTATAGACATACATATATTCAACAATGTAATCAGATAAACTAGTTTGAAAATCATGTATGAAAAACAGTCTAATTTTACAATAAATTTTTACAATCGAATACGACAAATCGAATCGAGTATGAAAATCTAGTTTGCAATCAAGTAAGAAAATCTAATCAGATAGACAAATTCAAAAATCAAGTACGCTCATTTAAATTCGATGTAGAGGAAATTCTCTAATTAACGACCCTAAATGATTATTATAATAACATATTTAATATTCAATATATGTATTTTCCATTTTATAATTAATGTAATATTATATAATATGGCAATGAATGATGTGGCTATTATAGATTTTTGATATAATTGTATTGACAAGCATACGCATGGGGTCGGTGATTGGATGCATGTGCCTAATACCGACCCCTTATCTTATTACAGACACCCTAACATAATCGTGGTTGAAATAATTGTAGTATTATAATATCCAATCAAAATAGCAGATATAGGGAAAAGTAACCGAATACGGAAAGTGCCCGAATACGGACACTCACGGTATCTCAGAAACCATAAATCCTACAAAAAAATGTTTAATGAATAAAATATTCATAATTATATAAATAGTCTAAAAAAGTATTTTTTATTTTTTAATTATTCAAAATATTGCTGATATATCCAATAAACTGATTTTTTTATTACGTTTTTAATTTTATGAAAAATATCAACTTAAAACCTTCTCAAGAATATACAAATGTATCGATATAAAATATAACACTAAATTATTAAAAACTAAATCATTCTAAAATTATATTTATAATGTCTATATTTGTTATCAAATATTCATTAAGTTATAAGCATATATCTAGAGGTCATGTAATTCCCTAATAAGGACACTCTAGATGGAGGTATTTTGTTTATATTGAAGATTGAAATACTGAAATATGGAATATTATAATGTGGATATGTATTTATAAAATGTTAATATGTTGTTACTATATGTTTGGTTGTAGTGGAAGGATGGGTAGATGTGGTGGTAGGGTATTGCATAGGTAGAAGTGTGTGAATAGTGTGATGGGAGGGGATTCAGAGGTTACGCATTCATAAGTTTACTTATTAATGCATACACAAGTGTCTGAATACCGTATACGGTATTTTCAGTGTTAAGTAATAAATAGTTGATGGTATCCCAGTTATTGGTAGTAGTGAGTTACTATAGAGATAGGATTGAAAGTTGATATTGGATGATTGATGACAATTTGCGGGAATTTTAATATGGTTTGCATAATATTGTACTTGGTAGAAGGTAATTATGTGATCAGTTTTATAAAGGGGGTATCCCACTACAAGATTTTCTGGAAAATTGCCTGAATTATTGTAACTTTAAAACCATTTTCTATCAAGTTTTAATGGTATACCCTTATAAAGTTACTATATATCAGGCAAGTTGCCGAAAAGTAATGGGGGTTTCCCACTAAAATTGTAGTTAACTTGATAGAAAATCGTTGTAAAGTTAAAATATTTCGGGCAACTTGTCGGAAATACTTGTAGTGGGATACCCCTTAAGAGGTAGTAGGTATATTCAGAAGTGTACAGGGAATAGGGGCGATTCTTGATGTACTCCAAATAGATCTATTTGGGTGATTTGTTTATTTTAGTGCTATAGATTATGATAGTGATGTAGTTATGATATCGCACTATAAATCATACTTTAATTCTCTCTCAACTATACTACTACATCCCTATCATACTTTCGTCTCTAAAAATATACTGTACAATTATTTACCATTTAAATAACAGATACATTTGACTAATCAATATACTAAATAAACTGAGTATTCTATAAGTATCACTTTCTATAGCATCTATAGATTAAACAAATATAAATACATATAACTTGCTGGATTGTAATCTTATTACGAACTTTGATTACTTTACTTACTCGGTACTATACTAGTATTACATTATTATTTGTATATTCTATATTATAATATTGCACACCCTTGTACACTATAGTGTTATATATAATAATGTTATAATTAAATTAATGTTTAAATACACTTATCTATTATCTATATTTGTATATTAAACTCGATATTGACCAATAATTAAAATTTTAATAAAATAAATAATAAAAGATGTATTCATTTGTTCAGTGAATTCCCATACTTTTCTGTTATTGAATTATTAATAATATTATTTATATATGCCATAGGTACTATAGTATAACATATACTACTGCATCAATATTATATATATATATATATATATATATATATATATATATATATATATATATATATATATATATATATATATATATATGTACATATATAATTATATATGTATTACTTTATTATGTACTTTATATAATATAATATGTATCTATATTTTCGGAAATTCTATAAACATTTAACTACTATTTTAATTTATATATTCGGAAATTCTATAAACATTTAACTACTGTTTAATTATATTAAAATAATCATTAATATATTAATAAATTTGCGAAAATAATATGTTATTTATTTGTATATAAATAATATTTTATTTATATATCACCAAGTTTATTTATAGATATTAAATGAAATAATATTAATTTAAATTGATATACCTATATATATATACATATATATATATGCATGTTTATTTATATATCATATATTGATGGTGAATTATTAAACTGCTAATTAACTACTTCCTAAAGCGATTTCTGTGTACACCGGCCGACACCGGATACCACCCCATAGTCACGTGGTCGGCTCTATTGTAGTCTGGGTATTGGCGCGCGCGCTCCGGTAATGTAATAACTCGAGGATAGGTTACACTCTTCGGTATTAGCGTGGGTGTGCGGCGCACACTGTGCGAGTGGGTGCGAGTGCGGTGTGAGGTGTGCGAGTGGGTGGTGCGGTGCGCGTGTGTATGTGTCACGCTAAGCCGTCGATCCGTGTAAATACATAATCCACTCCCGTTGTATTATTTATCCGTCTATATTTATATTTAAATCGTGTAATATAAATATAGAGAAAATACACTTTACAAATTATATATGATATAACTATAGTTATTATAGTCTGTAGTTAATTATATATTTAATTGTAATGGAGTGATTAATTGTAATATAGATAAATAAAAAATAAATATACATTTTAAATCACTTATAATCATATTTAATATGGGATTAATAACACATTCTAATTACACCAACATTTTTCTAAGATTTATAATTTTCCGAAAAATCTTGGATTACATAAATAATGAATACGATATATTGACTAATTGTAATGGTCAACCATTAGGAGTTGTATATAATACAATAATGTCGTTGTATCTCGTAACTATAAGTATATAGTTCTAATTTATTTAATTATATTTATTCAGGTATATAATTAATATTAATCATTAATATATTATAATATAATTCTATAGAATTATATATAGAAATAAGTTTCGTTTATATTTTAAAAGAAAAATTCTCGATTAATTATAATCTCGAATAGGAACTTTAAAGTTTAACATTTCGTAACCTATAAGTATACTTATTATTCAAAGTAAATACATTAAGAATTGTGGATGTTTCTTCTAGAGGAACTTTTGACAGTCCGGTTGTATAGCTCCAATACCTATTACACCGTGATGTATGCATATGCCCATGTGTATACCCATGTGTATACCCATATCTATACACATGGGCATGCCCATGTGTATACATGTAAACGTTCACGTAAACATACACGTAAACGCATTGTTACAATTATAAATTAATAATAGTATATATAATAGGTGTATGTGTACGACGTACACTGTATGTATAAGTTTAGAGCATAGTATATATTTATATAAACTATTCATATATAAAATATCATAATAATTTTACGATATGTATCGTAAAATTATTATGATATTTATATATATATATTTATATACATTATATATGTGTATATATAATAAAAATATAATAAAAAAAAATCTGAAAAATATATTATAAAATATAATATAAAAAATATGCTAATATCTTAATATAATGGCTACAGTTTGTTTAAAATAATATATTTTGTAACGAAATTCAACAATCGCGATAACCTAATACGCACTCGACGTACTACTAATGATAAAACACGTGTGCGCGCGCGGCTTCCGGGCAATACTCCTAATTAAGAACGACATTCCTTTATCGCGAACACGTGGTTGCCCGTTACATCACTAGCCACGTGACCCGACAGGCGTACCTTGACATCACTAGCGCATATACGATACGGCCAATCAGCGACCAGCAACGCGACACCGCGCTGGGCTATAAGAAGGCGCCGAGTTCAGCCGAAGCCGTCATTACTTAAATAGCATTCTAGTTTCACCTAAACACGTGACTCGTACGCCGCACGCCGCTCACCCTAACGCAACCCACCCACGTACCTACTCTCACGCCTCTCCAACCCAATCACGTGACACACGGTCTCGGATCATGTCTCAGACCACATCGGCGATCGTGGTACAACTAGTGACGGTGTGCCTGTTCACCCTGCTGACCACCGGCACCGCGGCCCCTACCTCTGTGCTGGACGACGCCGGGCAACGGTACAAGATCACCGCAGCTCTAGGACACCCCGTTGACGATCTACCCCTTTACGACTCGGTTTGTAATCACGCCACCCCCTCCCATTAATCCCTCCCGTTCACCACTATCATTCAGTGCCTTATTAATCGGTAATTTGTGGTCAATTTCTACTACTATTATGTCCCCCCCCCACTATTAAATATTAGCCCACAAAAAATCAGATATATTCATAATCAATTATATCATAATCCTATTTATTTATTAGTAATCATATATTTTATCAGATTGTTTTTCATATAAAATTGTAAACAAAATAATACATTTTGGAATTTGACTCCCCCAACTTTCAAATCCTTAACAAATCTCCACTCGCTACATCTTATACGATGTATATATATATATATATATATATATATATATATATTCCGCCTTAAATACCATGTGACACGATGATAGTATGCGCATTGCTTGTTGTTACCATGGTTGTTAGTGACCATGTTTATCTCAATTGCCTACAGTTATATCGGTTTAGACTTCTCGTACGGTTTAGACTAACTTTAAATCTAGATATATTTCTATTGTTATTAGTATTTTATTTTAGTGGGTTACTTTTATCCCATCCAGGAACTAGATACATATTTTACTTATAACCACGTGGCTCTTATTACCATTCGAATCCGCTCTCATGTTGAGGCTTCCATGGTTGTAACGAGAGCCGATCACTTCTATATAAATCATTATATAATATAAGTTCTTAATATTATTTTAAGACCCATTTTATTCTTATACTAATTGTATATGTATATAGACGGGGCTTTAACCCAAGCCCTACTACTTGTATGTGTGACGTAGGCATTTTATGCGTACACAATATATATATATATATATATATATATGTGATACATATATATGTAACACATATATCACGTGACATTATAAGGTATATAGTATATACTATATAGTATAGTATCTATACAATGTATTATTCTATAGAATTAAAACATTATCAATATCGAAGGAATTTTTAATATAATTATTTATGAAATATTAAATATATTTACTTATATTAATTATATACAAATTACTTATAAATTATAGAAATATTTAATTTATTTTCATATAAATATTGTAATTGATTTGATGTAGTACTTATATATGATCATACATCTATAGATATAATCCAATTATCAAGTTTGTTCACTATAAATATTAATTAAGTAGACAATAACTATTCGCTGATAAACACCGAATGGATTACAATTTTTAAGTTAGATTATCTAGTAATAAATTAAAAAATGTAGTAAGTAATTGATTGATAGGTTTTTATTTTAGCATTTATAATATTCAAATATAACATTAAAATGTTGTCCAACATACGTTATTAAATACATGATGTCTAACGATAATACGAAATAAAATACTAAATAATGAAAATTAATACTATAAAACGTTTTACAGTTACCGTAAATGTAACAAAGTAATAGAAAATATAATATATAAAATATATTTGTGATTTATACCATTGCAATTTTAAATTCGCATCTTTAAATAAATACAATATATATTTATACTTACATCGAACCTGTACTATTAATAGGAGATATCTCTCTAGTGCTCTAATACTGACATGCACGTAATATCGACACCCTAGAGATATCCAATATAATTCCAATCAACAATTAATTAGTCTATTAAATGTTAATCAATATAATTATAATTCATATAAGTATAATTTTTGTATTAATATTTATATTTGTTTTAAATTATAAACATATACACACACAAAATAACAATAATAATTGTAATATGTATAAAGTACTCTTTACTTTATATTATTCAAGGGTAATAAATTATAATTAATATATACATTAGAAGTATTAAATTATTCTAAATAAGGAGTATTAAATTATTAGTAATTATTCTAAGTAAGGAGTATTAAAATATTAGTGTTATTTTGTGTGTTTTATATATATATATATATATATATATATATATATATATATATATATATATATATATACAGTCAACTACCGATAAGTCGGACACGCAAGGGACCGGGAAACGTGTCCGACTTAGCGAGATATCTGACTTATCCGAGATTAAGAATATCATGCAAATACGACATGAACGCGCAGCGCGAGTTAAAGGGTTACCAAAATGTGGAATTGTGCAACAATCAATAACATAACATGTTGTATTCAATAATATTACTTACTAAAATTATAATATACATTATTTAAAGTAAAAATGTCTGACAATTTATAAAAATTCCGACTTATCCAGTATAAAAATCATAAAAATCACAATAATATGTGTCCGACTTATAGAGAAGTCCGACTCATCCAATCAAACATATCCGACTTCTCCGATAAATTTAACATGGAACTAGATACAAATCCAACCAAACCAACTATATCTGTTCGACTTATCGAGAAGTCCAACTTATCCATAGTCCGACTTATAAGTCTGTATATGATAAATCGGTATACCGAGAGTTGACTGTATATATATATATATTTACTGAAAAATATTATTTTATTTACTAGACTTTAAATTATAATTATTATTCATAAAGTTACTAGACAACTTAATACTTATACTATACTAATACTTATACTTATAAAAGTTACTATTTATTAAATAAATCGCAAAAGTCTCTTCTCTTAAAATTTAAATATCATGATTATTTTCTCAAATATACCTATCATAATGTTTATATTGCAAGTTCTATTTAAATTACTAACAAATATACATATGTTACGTTATTTTTTATTTTCAATGTTTTTTTACGTAACACCATAATATATTACAATTATGATGCAACTATTCACCTAGCTTAGATCGGAATAGCATGTCACGTGACTGTATAATAATGACGCAATAATCACGTAATAATCAATATGTATAATCAAATCTAACCATATATAAATAAATTTACGAATGTGATATATTCTCATATAAATGTGTATACGTATATGTATATGTTACTTATAAGGTACCCATGGGTAAGTAAAGTAATAAGTAATCAGTGGTTAGGTTATAGATTGATCATAATCATGATCTATGATTAACTGATCACCATACGATTACAATCATATTCAATCATTTATAATAAACTATGCTTTTATTATGAACTACACTTTTAAATTATTAATATTAATATGTTTATTATCAATGCTAGTTAACTGATCACTAATTAAAATCAATGATCTTAATCAAATGAATCTATGCTCGTAATCGAATGACAATCTGTGATCGTAATCAATACACAGTGTATATAGCGCATATGAAAATATAATACAATGCCTAATTAATTCTAGTTAAATTCTTAGTAAAATAGACATATTATAGTCCATGGATTGTGACATTGCACGCACCCCAATTGACATGTCACAATATCTTACATTATATTCTAAACATTAATTAACATTTCTCTATAAATATAATTATTAACCTAATATAGTATAATAATATTTATTTATTGAATCACACATATAATAATATCGGATACATTATACAATATATATATATATATATATATATATTGTTATTGTTATTTGTTATTTTTATTTGGTGGGGTCCTTTCATCCCATCCAGGAACTTAGATGAAGTTTTCACTTATATATGGCTCTAATGTCCCTTCGAAGCCGCTCTCATGTTAAGGCATCCATGGTTTTAACGAGAGCCGATCATTTATTTATACACAATTATATAAGATCACTTCTAAATAATATTTTAAGACCCATTTTATAAAATTAATTAATGGTCCGGACGAGGGTCGAACCCGTGTCCTACTGCTTGTGTGTCTGACGCCTTAACCACTGAGCCACACAGGCAGTATTATATATATACATATATACATATACATTATGATATATTAATATATTACATTATTAAACATCGCTGTAGGGCACGAGTAACCGCAGTGTAAAGTTGACATTTAATGTAGTACTACGAAATGTAGCTGATTCAATCTGCGTATTAACTAATCCAAGTAGGCCTCGCTCGTTTAGATCTTAGTTGGATTATATCTGTGTATTTACCTTCGAGTAGTGGTAACTATGGGCGTTGTCGTGGGCATAGTAGTATGCGTAGTAGTGGGCGTAATAATGGGTGTAGTAGTGGGCGTATTAGTATACTATAGTAGTAGTAGTAGTAGTAGTAGATACAGTAAGTACACGTAATCTGCCAGACTTACTAATCACGACCGTCACATCTAGCTCTACAGGACATACCTATAGGACATACTTATAGGAAGAGATAATTCACTTAATAGAGGTGTACCTTTTTGTACCGACATTTAGCGTAATACGATTACGTTAATTTTCACTACATATACGTGTGTGATATAGCCTATATTATATCCGTATATATATTTATATATATATATATAAATAAATTATTGAAAATCGTGAATGAAATAAATAATAATTATTATTGTTGCCCACATAATTATTTAAAAAGTAAAGGCCGCCTATTATAATGATAACCATGTTTAAGAGTGTTAGCTCTTCTACGATCTTCATAGAGATCATCATACCTATACGTGGGTATATATATACTATACTATATATATAGTATATACCTACCAATAAACTTATAGGTATATATGTACCTATACAAGTACATATATAGGTAGTATAGGTAAATAGCTACTATAGTACCTCTATTACGTCACCTTAGATGCTTATTACACAACAGGTATACCTGTAATCAATATTACCCTTGTCGTTGTCGATACACTTCAGAAACTGTGGGTAATTGTATTGTGAAGTATACTTCTATAGAACAACCTATAGGTTGTATATGGGCCGATATATGGGCCGATATATTGTAATGATATATATATATATATACTACATAATTATTTAAATATTATGTTACTGCTTATTTTAATGATATATAATATCATATATGGATTGTGTTTGACCAGCATCATGGTACCTTTGTGTCTGACACCTACCCAGCTGACCAACCCATGGGTGTCAGGTATTGATTATATATAATAAATATATATATATATATATATATATATATATTTACAATTACATGTGTATACAAAATAATATTTCGTTAGTAACATTCCGTTACGGATGTATACCTTAATTGTATTAATAAATTGTTTCTCACTAATACAAAATATATATATTAATATACATATAACACATTCCACACATCACACGTACGGGTTAACATGACAATATAGCTAACTAGTCAACTGCGGCTATAAGTGAAATCCCCTTCATTACCGGCGAACACAGTGTGTTAACATATACCTATATATATATATATATATATATATATATATATATATATATATATATAGGTATATATGGTACATGTTTGTGTATAAGTCAATATAATCTATGTATACACATTATCTAATTAGAATAGTATGATATTCGATATGAAGACGACTCCATCTCGGCAATCCTCTCTCTCTCGCTCTAGTCAATAAACGAGCGACTTCAGGTTATTGAGATGTCCCCCCTCCCCCTCTCCCTCTCTCCCTCTCTCTCAGCCTCGGCGCGGAATCCTATTGTGTTAGCCGACCCTATTGTGTTAGCGACCCACCCCGCGCGGTCGCATTGTATTCGCGAGTCGACGGTCACGTGATCCGTAACTCTATCCACGTGACTTCCGGTAGAGGACAGCTGCGTTATTACTAGAGGACATCGGGGCAGCGGTGGTGGTGGTGGATGCTATAGCAGCCTTATAAAGAATCAGCTACCTATCTACCTTTACGGTGATGTCCTTTAGTATTAAGTGATAGCGTATACGATACTAGTGTGTGCGCGAGTGTGTGCGTATGTGTGTGCGTATGTGTGTGCGCGTGCGTAGTGGTGTCGGTGCAGGCATGCTCGCGATGATGCTACTGTACGACGTACACTGTACGTAGGGGTATACAAGCGCGCCGCACAAGCATACCAACCACTAAAGTACACACACGCTTGTATGTATAGCCCGGCCCTGTATACGTGTGTACATTGTATTACGGTAATACCCGGTATACATTACGTAATGTACTATATTGCGTAACGTGTTCTATTGCGTAACCACATATGTTAGTGAGAGGAACACGTAAAGTACGATGACGTCATGCTTATGTAGGCGGTGACCACTACAAGTATGCAACGGCAACTTACCGGACATATTGTAACTTTAAAACGGTTTTCTATCGAGTTAACTACAATTGTAGTGGGAAACCCCCCTTACTTTTCGGCAACTTGCCTGATATAGAGTAACTTTATAGGGGTGTCTCATTACAACTTGATAGAAAATGGTTATAAAGTTACACTATTTCCGGAAAGTTGCCTGAAATACTTGTAGTGGGATGTCCCCTTAACGGAATTATTTATATGGGCATTTATCGTTTATCATTTATCGTTTAATTAAATATATGCTCGTTAGTTGTAACTATATATACGATATATATATATATATCGTCGATACATTATATTAAAATATCGTGTACAATACAATATTAATATCAAATAGAATCTACGACATTATTGAGTTATAGGTGCTATTAATGATAAACACAAATTTACGTATTCGCAATAATCACCTATCACGATATGTTACCCGTACAACGTACACCATACGGTATGAGTCATACTACAGTGTGAGTCATACTAGAGTGTGAGTCATACTATAGTGTGCGTCATACTATAGTGTGCGGCATACTATAGTGTGAGTCATACTACAGTGTGAGTCATACTACAGTGTGAGTCATACTACAGTGTGAGTCATACTATAGTATGAGTCATACTACAGTGTGAGTCATACTACAGTGTGAGTCATACTACAGTGTGAGTCATACTAGAGTGTGAGTCATACTACAGTGTGAATCATACGTATACATGTTCAGAAGGTACGATGACATGTTCCGATAACTTTATCATGTAGTCAAGTGTATCGGTAAAAGTTATCTAAACTTATGACAGGTATACCTATAGTCTATACATATATCTCTATAGACATCTATTTCAGAACATATTCTAAACATATCCGATAGTGTTTTCGACGACTTCGTCAATATCTTCGGAAAATCAGTCTGATATTTGTTTGTAAAATCTCATTCGATGTAATGTTAAGTAGGATGTTTCATATATGTATACATGTTCGTATACACTATATATATATGCATGCATATATATTGATATAGACTTCCGGTATTAGTTGATACTAAGAACCGCCCCCTCACTTCCACTTGATGACATCATTCACTAGATAACAGTATATAAGTGATGACGCAACACTTGTCTAAAGATAAGTATTACGTAACTTGAGTATATCCATGTCATCGTTATAATACTTCTACTACTACTACTTATACTACTTATAATTAGTTATTTGTCTTTTTCGAGATAATCTAATAATATGTTATATATATATATATATATATATATATATATATAGTTATAAACTCTAACCGTATTTTGGTGTGTACATTATATAGTATATATATAGTATATATATATATATATATATATGTATATTATATAGTATATATATAGTATATATATATATGTATATATATATATATATATATATATATATATATATATATATATTCTAGGGGTATGAAATGTTATTAACATAATTATAATTCTAATGTTTACAATAATTCCTATCACTATGTGTATAGTGAAGTGTACACTTCAGTGACATACTGATATTGATATAATGAAATAATGAGCCTATACGCGTACAATATTGACATTAACGGGGTGCACTGTCATGATATCCGGGTAATACCCGCTAACCTTCCTATACATGTCATATAGGACATAACAAGATAGCATGTAAATGCAGCGGGTTAGTATATATCGCACCCACTCTGTAGAGCACCCCATAGGGTGGGTCCCATGGGGTGGGGTCCATGGGGGTTCTCGTTATTAAATGATAACATCTATGTGTGTCCACATATGACACGGTTATTATTACGAACAAGATAACATCTCTGTTCCGGGAACAATATCCCTAGCCGTTCTGATAGCACACGACTGTATATAAGCTAATATTATGTACTCTGGCTGATGAGAGATATTACTAGAATTGCCTGTTATATATTCACTGGCTATCATTATAATGAGATATCTATAGATAAACTTTAGATAATATATATATATACGGATTCGAATGGACATTAGAGCCATATATGGTTATAAGTGAAAACTTCATCTAAGTTCATGGGTGGGATGAAAGGACTCCACCAAATAAAAATAACAACAATAACGACAATATATATCTATATATATATATATATATATATATATATCATTATCACAGTACGATCATAATCTAATAGAAAATCAAAGTACGTACTATTACGTAATAGATGCTCGGCTGCTAGTTAACGTGTGACGTCATACGATGTGACGTCATCAAGCCCAGATAATATATAGGCATGGCATTGCCTTTGTACCAGCGCGATGTGTGTGCATACCTTTGTTTCAATCGTTGATTACGTAACATTGTGACGTAACACTCGAGGTCACGTGATACATATGACTCCGGATATGACTATCCTATACTAGGGGGCGATGTAACAACGGGGGCCCCACGTCGGGGGGGGGGATGGGAGGATATGTCCCCCCCCCCACTTTACAATCTAGGGGGACCTCCTATGTATTGGTCCCCCCCCCCCCACTTTTACCACAAATTGTATTTTGATTGGTTGGTTCCCCCTACATAGACAATCATTCCAGCGCCCCTACCTATAGTATATTCACCCTAACTAATAACCTTCTAAGGGGCTAATACTAAATCGTAATATATTTGCATACACCATAAAACCGTCAAATGAAAATCGTTTTCTAATATTTTTATAATTTATTAATAACAATTGTAATGTTATATTAAAATGTATGAATTATGCTTTAATGTGGAATGTTCTCGTAAAGTAGCCGCCATTTTAAATGCCACTAAATCTATTCATTAACATATGTGTCATAAATATTTCATAAAATTAGATTTAATTTTTAATATCTATATTTTTTTTATATTATTTTAAATTAATATTTATACTCATTATATATAGTTTAGTTTCTATTCATATATTGATTTATATTTTATATGTTTTTATTTGAACATATGCATTATAATTATATATATATATATATATATATATATATATATTCCAGGAAATTATTTATTTGTTTAATAAAATAATAAACATTTATTTAAACCTGAATTTATTCGAAAAATTGTTTATAAAACATACTTATAACAGTCTTATATGATATATAGAATGCTTCTCAGACATGTAAAGTGATCATCATTTACTAAAGTGTGTTCAAGGACATTATTTCCTTTGTATGATACATCTCAAGCAATAAGCTCACCAAGGAAATCACTTTAATAATTAATGTTGAATACTTTGCAAACAACCTATAACCTAGTTTAACAAAATTATAGGTTGTTATAACTAACAACTGCATATAGTTAAGGTTATTGTGTCCTTGCAATAGTTGTGTATGTATATATTACACATGGGTGGCACTTCAATCACGTCTATCTATGGATTAACATTTTAGCATACATTGTAAATATTCCTAATATAGGATACCATCGTCCTAAAGGTTAAAGCAAGTTTAATATCATTGAAAATTGAATATTCATTATAATATAATATACACCTAAATATCTATATATAATGTACAATGTACATTGTACATTGTACATTATATAATATATATATATATATATATATATATATGTATATAATGTAATGAATATATTTAATCCTATTTGGATATCAATTTTTTTTAACTAAAATAATACATTAGTATTTAATATATTTAACATTTTACGTTATTTATTTAATTTTTCTATCATATATTCTATAAATAGATGGCTACCCTTTTGACTAATACCTACCCACACATATCTTACAACTTACATTGATATTGATTTCGATATTTCTCGATATAACATTTATAGTAATAATACAAATGTATAAGTCATTGTATAGGTCATACTAGATATAGTATAGTGCTACACTTAAGATAATAACTGTTCGTAGATTTTAAAGATACAGATATCCTATATTTAATATCCTTTTTTATTTTATAACACCTATGAAAAACAATATTACAAGAATTAATCTACTTCAATCACATCTTACAATAGTATGCATAGAAATATACTTCAAAATAAATATATTTACACATAAGTATACCTAGTAGATGTATTTAGTAAAACTGGGAACATAATATATATAGCTCTATCATAATAATTATAATATAACTGAATAAGTAAATAACAGGAAAATCAGTAAAATGTATGGTCAGATATACTAGTATATACTGGTAGCCAATCGGATAAAAATTGCTTAATAACTTACATCAATGTTTATTTATTATAATCTTATTAGAAACGTTTCCAATACATTATTTTTATTAATTTATCTATACCAGTATCACCGAATCTGTTTCCCCATGCTATATCGCTTGTAATATTTCCTATCTAAGTATCGCTAAATATAGAAATTATATATATATACGTAGTAGTATTAGATATCGTCATTATAACACCCTGTACATGTAATTCTTTCATAGGATCTCCTTCCACCCTATAATACCCCTCCCATTACATAAAGTCACCTATCTCTGTACTTAATTATTAATTTCAAATGTAAATTATATCATTCTTAAATTATTGTATTTCATTCTATTTTGTTATTCATTTACTATATATTTTGTATTATCTAACGACACACATAATCAATGTGTTTTCGTAGTCAATAAATGTATAATAATAACGATACTAATACGCAGCAGGTACCGCTCATAGAATCAGTGCACCGAGCGAAGATGGGCAACAGTAAGCGGTTCGACGCCTTGATTCGCTACGAGTCGATGCTAAGCCGGCTCGAGAACGAGCTGAAGTCGGGTCGACGTGAAACAGCCGCGTTACAGGCCGCCCCCCGCGCCCAGAGAACCAACTGGAACAAGATGGCGGCGAATCATAAAGGCTCTAAAGTCGCTCGCCGCATTAATAGACTTCCGAAAAGAGATGCGGGTTAGCTACGCGAAAGTATAACAATTATGATAAATAATAAAAGCGTTATCATTTATATTTTATACACGGAGCCTTAATTTATATATATGTATATATTCAGTTTCGATATTCATATTTATATAATAATTATTATGAGTTTGGTTTTTCTTATATCAGGGTTATTGTAGAAGCAAACGGTTGATACAAAATACAGCTTACCTACTCTAGAATAACCCCCAACCTAATGCAGAGTTAGCCTTACCTAAACAGAGATAGCCCCAGAGTTAGTCCCACCTCCCTTAGGTCGGCTTCACACCAACACATGCGAGATATTTAGTTACGGATATCCTAGAGAATGATTTTAGTCAAATTTTATTTATTTAGAACGGACGACGGATATTTTAATATAACGTGATAATATTGTAACTCACTATATAGAAATAATATTATTAAATTAAGTATAATAATTTTAATTTGAAATTTTTAATTTTATATATCTTATATTATACTATTCTAAATATATATATTTTTGATCAGATATTTTTGAATAAATTAAATTAAATGTGCAAAAACCTCAATTTTAAATGCTGAAAAACCATATTTTCAAAAATTAAAATCATGCTTTTTTACTCGATATATATATTAATACAATAATAATTAAATGCATTAAAGAAAAGATTTTTATAAATAAATATAGAAAATCCGTCAAACTGCCGGATATTTTAGAAAATACGCAGATCTGGCTTATATTTTTTCTTTACACTAAAATACTATAAAATCCTGCTAAAGTTATTCTCATTAAAATAGTGCCAGATAATCACACTAATTTGTTGGTGTGAAGACGCCAGCTCTAGTGCAATATCCACCTAATCTAGATTTAGCCTCACCTTTCCTAGAGTTACACGTTCTACCCTTGTATACTAAGGCTAATTTATTTTATCATTTGGTGATGGATTATGCCTCGATGATTATGAAAATAAATAAATTATAGTATGATGACTTTACAATATACACCCTCATCTCCCCCCAATGGTATATTAGGAAGTTAATGTTTATATACTATAAATATATGTGCTAATAAGTAGTTGTACGATACTAGCCTAGTTATATCGAAGAGTAGCATACGCTATCACTAGATATGATATCAATGTAATAATGCAAAACCTCTAATAATGCTAATAAAACCCCGCGCCCCATTTCAGGTCAGATTTGCATTTGGAAAGTGTGTCCCCCCAGTCCGTGGAGGAGACTCTACTAGATCGCCGGAGCAGAAGCGACACTCTCCGAATAACAACGCTTTCGTTTAAATATTTTTTTATTTCTCATAAACTAATACTACGATTCATAACGATAAAATAAAAAAGTTTAATATAAAAAGCGTTAATTCCTTCTGCCCTTGTGTTTACGTTTCCTCCTCCTGTTTCGCTGATGATAAGTGCTTCCCCCGCCATCGCCCGGCTCTCTATTGCCCCCTGCCCCGCCGGCCGCACCCGAGTCCCCGTCGCTAGACCCCGCCCCGTCGCCGCCCCCGCTCGACGCATCCCCTCCCGGCCCCGCTCTCCCTCCGTTTCTTCTCCCCCCGCCTCCGCCCCCGCTCCTCTGACTATCCCTCCATCCGCGATTGTCCCGTTTAAACGCCCTATTCGACATACTCTTCCTAGTCGACGAATCGTTTTCCACCAATTCCAAGACCTCGGCGAATTCGTGCGGCTCCATGCTCAACTGTTCGAGCAACTGTTTGCCCATATTTAGCACTCCGGAACTCATCATCATCTTGAACGCTTTGTACTCGGCGTTGCTGTCGACGTCCAGCACGCTGCCATAGTTCCAGTCGTACTTGTCCAGCGCGGACATCACCGCCGCCTCCTCGACGTCCTCTACGGGGTCGTAGGTCGTCGAGCACAGCATCGGCGGCATGGTGGGGTCTCGTTCTATCTTCGCGTCGATCTCCACGTATTCCTGGTCGGAGTCGATCTGGGCGGGGGGGTGGGGTGATAGGCGGGGTGTGAGAGGGGGGGTGTTATAGTCGTGCGCGCGGCGCTTGCTGGGTGTAGTCGCGTGTGCGGGGTTTGAATTAGGGGTTAGGTGGGTGCGTTATTGTAGCGCCGGCGGGTTTATAGATTAGGGGGTCTAGGAGGGTTATTGCGTTAGGTAATGTTATTAAGGTGGTTTATAAATTAGGGGAAAACACAAAGTGTTACTACGTAATTCATGATAAACTTGTTTGGAGTTTGCCGAATAGAATTATAATTAAATCAATTGAGGAATACCATAAAATGACTTTTTATCGACCATATATATTAAAAAATAGTTTATCTTGTACTATATTTAAGAAATTTAACCAGAAATAAATTTAATAAACATAATTAAATCTATTTTATGTATAATTTAATATATAAAGATAGGAAACATATAATTATTACTTATTTTATTATATCACAACATTTAAGAGTGATTTGCAAATAATATTATAATTATACTATTACTTTTTTTTCATAAATATAAATAACATAATTATAAATAATATTATAATTCAATATATTCATAAATTTAATTCGTACTAATAGATAAAATCATATTTTTATAGAAATACAGAGACAAATAAAATTAAAAATGTCCTATGACATAGGTCCTATATATCTCATAAACTAATTAGATGGCATAATTCAACCCTCTCTTTAACGATTTAGACTGACATCGGCCCCCAATATGTCACGTGACTAACCGATAGTTAAAGTAAACAATGCGTGTAGGGCTTATATAATATCATATTAATATATAAATATACGGTATTATGATATGTATGTATATATAAATCACGAATTAACTACTCGGTGAATAATTTACTAAGAAATATAACGCCAGGCGCGAAATGTTTATTTGAACTTTCGGTTGTACACGTGACTTATTGGGGCCGATGTCAGTATTCAGCTCTTTAACAGGGTGTTAACATACTCTTATTAATAACGCAACAATTCTATTACTTAGGGATGTTTAATAGGCTTAATAATAGTACGGCTAGTGGGGGTGTTATTGATGCGACGTTATGGCATTATTAATGGGGAGTAATGGTGATGTTAATAACGGGGAGATAGGGTATTATTAATGGGGAGTAAAGGTGATGTTAATAACGGGGAGATAGGGTATTACTAATGGGGAGATGGTAATGGTACGGATACGGGGTGGGGGGTGTAGACTAACCTCTTCGGGAGCTATGTCCAACAAGGACGCGTAGTGGACCTGTTGTTGGTTGTCCACCAGCAGGCTCAAGAAGTCGCTGAAGTTAGCGTAGATGTCCTCTGTGTTCTGGTCATACACGATGATCTGGTGAGGGGGCGAGGGTAGAGTGGGAAAGGAGGAGAAGGAGGCTAAGTGGGAAGAGGAATTGAGTGCACGACGATGTGAATGAAGAGTAGCAGGAATGTATAATATTTTCTTAACATTATAGCATATACATTATTAGTATACATACATATATATATATTTATATATTTATATACACTATATAGTGTATATACCCATATTATCCTAAATACTATACTACATATTCTTGTGATTAGAAAAATATTGATTATAATACTCCACTCTATTCAATATATCTAATATAGTTTGATAATATAGTATTATTGGTTATTAATTCCATTGAGTTCATCGTTGCTAACTTTATAATTAACGATGATGAAGAATACAATACGTTGATCTAGTTGTATCATTAATCTATGCATATATATATAGTATACATGGTTTATAGACTTTCCACCGTCCCTTAGTATCCCCACCACCCCTTAGTAACCCCACTGCCCCTTAGTAACATCACCGCCCCTTAGTAACCCCACTGCCCCTTAGTAACCCCACCGCCCCTTAGTAACCCCACTGCCCCTAGTAACATCACCGCCCCTTAGTAACCCCACTGCCCCTTAGTAACCCCACCGCCCCTTAGTAACCCCACTGCCCCTTAGTAACATCACCGCCCCTTAGTAACCCCACTGCCCCTTAGTAACATCACCGCCCCTTAGTAACCCCACTGCCCCTTAGTAACCCCACTGCCCCTTAGTAACCCCACTGCCCCTTAGTAACATCACCGCCCCTTAGTAACCCCACTGCCCCTTAGTAACCCCACCGCCCCTTAGTAACCCCACTGCCCCTTAGTAACCCCACCGCCCCTTAGTAACCCCACTGCTCCTTAGTAACCCCACCGCCCCTTAGTAACCCCACTGCCCCTTAGTAACATCACCGCCCCTTAGTAACCCCACTGCCCCTTAGTAACCCTACCGCCCCTTAGTAACCCCACTGCCCCTTAGTAACCCCACTGCCCCTTAGTAACCCTACCGCCCCTTAGTAACCCCGCACACACACTAACATTTTCGAGTATGCTAGCCTGTATCACTTGAATGGAGACTATCTGCATAGCCCCGGTGTCACTGATACGGCCTTCTTCCATGATCTTCATACGAGTCAGATACATGTCGAGAACTGCTCGCTTCAACGGGTCTATCTCCATATCAAACCTCTTTAGGATCTCCATTAGGTGTGAGCGGCTCTCGTTCTATGGGGTGGGGCTTTGTTAGCAGTGATAGCGGGGGTAGGGCTTTGTTAGCAATGGGTAATGGGGGTAGAGCTTTGTTAGCAATGGGTAATGGTGGTAGAGCATTGTAAGCATGGGGTAATGGTGGTAGGGCTTTGTTAGCAAGGGGTAACGGGAGTAGGGCACTATTAGCAAGGGGTAGCTGGAATAGGGCTTCATCAAAGTGATGCCATACTTGCAATTATGTGCGCAAATCTGCATATTTGTAACAGTGTTTTATAGAGGAAATATTGCATGCTCGAAAGTGTGACCTCAGATTTACGCTCTGATTGCAACCATTCACTGTAATGTACATGCGTTCATATTATAGATAGATAGGTGACTTATTTAGACACAAATATAACAAAGATAATTCCCATTCGTGTTTTAGCAAAATAATAATACATAAATAAGTGGTCAAATAATATATAAGTAAAACATAATAGGAATGTTAAATTAGTAAACGTGAAGAAAAAAAAACATATATGAATATTAATAATAACCAATTTGTGTTTTAGAAAAATAATAATACATAAATAAGTGGTAAAATAATATATAAGTACAAAATAATAGGAATGTTAAATTAGTAAACGTGAAGAAAAAAAAACATATATGAATATTAATAATAACCATAAAATCCTTGAGTTACTTCTGAAACATTCTATGGATGGCATATATCTTAGATGTATATTATGCATTATTTATATATATATAATTTACATAACTATATTCGATTACAATTTCAATTTCAGTTGACTAAAATTCGAATTCAAAATCGAATGACTATAATTTACATTAGTATTCAATCAACTATTAATATCGTTATCAATTAATATTAAGTATGATAAACGTTATATACAATTGTAATTACTATCATTTAATTTTGAATCCAATTAAGTGGATCCCGCATATAACACGCAATTTGCCAATTTCGTGTATAAATAGATAGGAAAAACATAGGTCCACTAAAAAAAATAGAACTGATATTCTATTCATTCAATTTACCTAATTTTTTTTTGTAATGTATTCATAACATATACATGCATAGGAAAATAGAAAGTTATTTTTAATATTATTATTTATTATATTATATATGTTAAAATTAAAAATTAGCGATACTAAAATGATGGTATTTCTATAAAAATTATCATTTATACAATGAATTCTATACATTTTATTAATTATCTCTCTATTTTACTATTCACATAATTAAATTCTATATAAAGCAAAAAAAATTAATATTATAATTATAATAGTTTTTATGTTCTATATTTTTAAATGCACATACCTAGTGAGAAATAATTATTCTGAGAAAACAGTGTTTGAAGTTTGACAGAATAACAATGTAATATTGAATAGTATATAATATAACATTATCTTATCATCATAAAACACATTTTATGCCATTTCTAGACCGAATTCATGTATAATTTTTTTACAGATACTAAAAATCACTACAATAAGTATTATTATATAATAATAAGAAATATTAAAAAAAATATATTATCATCACTTTAAATGTGCGGCATTCCCTTAACTACAATTCAGTGTTAATGAGATTTAAATTTTAACTGTACTATAACTATATACCTCAGCAATATTTTGACTACAGAGAATATGACATTATGATTATAATAAAATTGGATAAATAAAATATATAACTTGTATGTTGACTATTTTTAATATGAATATATATATATATATATATATATATAAAATATTAAAATATAGTTCTATTTCTAAATAGAAAAATTAATAGAATAAAACAATATAAATACATCCATCAAAGTCAGTATTAAGTAAAGTCCTTTTCCTTTAATATATAACCAATTCCGTTACTTATTCTTAGAAAAATATACATTGTATGTACATTATATAGTGTTCACTGAGTATAATGGTAAGTTATTTACTATAAACTATACTCAGTGTACAGTGTACACTGTACACACACATTCATTTCACATTAGTTCTGTATAAGCTTTCCCGTAGCTTATACGAATTACTGTCGCCGTTCCCTTTACAAAATAATATAATGTTATTTATCATATAATCATTATTATCGGATATAGGTTAGCGTGTGTAAGCAGCGTATAAGTGTTATTGATAGGGGAACTATAGCTACGTAAACATTGAGATTGTATGTTAATGAGGCCACTCCGTATAGTGTGTGTGTATGTGTGTGTGTGTGTGTGTGTGTGTGTGTGTGTGTGTGTGTGTGTGTGTGTGTGTGAAGGAAGTAACTGTCAGAGGATGTGATAAGGGGGTACTAGTTTAAGTCAAGGGAGGAGTTAAGCTGCTTTCGCACCAACTATTCAGCCCCCTTTTTATAGCCCCGTATCGTAGAACATAAAAATCGGGCAGTTTCGATGTCAATGACTATAATGATATTGGGAAGTCCGATGCATGCATTATCGTTTTATATATAACCTATATAAATATATATATATACATATATATATATATAATAGGTAATATATATTATCTACAGGGCACCGATCCTTTTTTCCTGTATCGGCGATCTCGATCTCGATCATCTATTTATTCTCTTATGCGATCCTTTTTCCGATCCCGATCCTCCATTCGTTACCCGATACCGATACTCTCTTTCTAACCTGATCGCGATCCTGCCCAACACTGATTACCTATTACATTTTTGACTTGCCCGATATCGAGTAAATATTTAAAAACGAATAAATATTAAATAATTTATATAGCCCGATATTAGGTTCTTTTTTCTGTAATGAAACAGCTTCAGATAGGGGTTAGGTAGGGGTAAATGATAGATTGTGAGGTTTATTTATCCATCTTTAAACCAGCGTGAGCGGGAATGTTCTAGAGACTGTAATGTATAATTATATGATATACATGTGTGTGAAACGGTGCCTTTTAAAGATTTGAAAATAGGGGAAATTTCAATTATTTTGTTTTCAATTATATATGAAAACAATATATAATAAAATACATCCACTACTGATTTATACTAAATAAATAGGATGACGATATAATCGATATGAAAAAAATGATTTTATGAGGGGGGCAAAAATAATATAGGTGCACAATTACCCATAAAATACCTTGAAAAGGCACGGTATGAAGGGGTAACGTAATGGGGTAACTGTTATGGGGTAACCATGAGATGATGTAGAGACGTACAGACTAGCAGATTATGTTGATGGTGATAATGCGGGGTGGGGGGGTAACTAACGATGTGAGCGCGTATCTGCGTTCGCTTGATCGGGTTCCACAGCTCCAAGTTTGCTAAGTTGCTGAGGATCTCATTGTCGGGAGGGTATCTCTAATGGGGGTAGGGGCGTGGTTAAAGGAGGGGATAGGGGTGTGGCTAAGTTGCTGATGATCTCATTGTCGGGAGGGTATCTCTAATGGGGGGGGGCGTGGTTAAAGGAGGGGATAGGGGTGTGGCTGAGTTGCTGAGGATCTCATTGTCGGGAGGGTATCTCTAATGGGGGGGGCGTGGTTAAAGGAGGGGATAGGGGTGTGGCTAAGTTGCTGAGGATCTCATTGTCGGGAGGGTATCTCTGATGGTGGAGGGGTGGCATGGTTAAAGGAGGGTATAGGGGTGTGGCTAAGTTGCAGAGGATCTCATTGTCGGGAGGGTATCTCTAATAGGGGTGGCGTGGTTAAAGGAGGGTATAGGGGTGTGGCTAAGTTGCTGAGGATCTCATTGTCGGGAGGGTATCTCTAATGGGGGGGGCGTGGTTAAAGGAGGGTATAGGGGTGTGGCTAAGTTGCTGAGGATCTCATTGTCGGGAGGGTATCTATAATAGGGGTGGCGTGGTTAAAGGAGGGTATAGGGGTGTGGCTAAGTTGCTGAGGATCTCATTGTCGGGAGGGTATCTCTGATGGTGGAGGGGTGGCATTATTATATGAGTTATGAAGTGGTTAGGGGTGTGTGTAGTTAGTTGAGGGTAAAAGATATATTAGGGTGTGGTTATGTAGTGATTATTGAATAGAGAGGGGTTATGGAGTTGTTATGGAAGGTATTGGGGGGTACTAGATGGAGGTTTTTTAATCCAGAATTAATCCAGTAAGAGTGTGTATCATCAAGAATATATAATGTATACATAGTTAATAATATTAACTTAATATATATATATATATATATATATATATAAATATATTATATATATATATACATATATTTGAATAGGAATATTTTCCGTAATATGTCAATGACATAGTTAAATGTAGAATGTCAACAACTATCAGTAATAATATCATTAAATGTAATATCTAAAGTCATTAATATTATCATCATACATTACCAATACAATTACGATATAAACAATTGATTAATGGTTAATTCGCGAACTTTTTTCCACGCGATAACGATTGCCATACTTCCGGATGAGAACTTATGACAGATGAGTTCTAGTTCCTCGCAGAATCTATAGCTGTACGAGTGCGGCATGGGATTCATTATAATACGAGGCGTTACAGTAGCGGGGCCGCAGAATATATTGCGTATCTTATATTGCGTGTGTGTTATTATTATAGACAAATATTCGATTTATTTTTATATTAATATTATATTAATTAATTACATGATTAATTGATGACTTTAATTAGCAAAAATTATACAGCATTTTTATTAATATTACTAATTATTTATGTTAATTAATATATCTTTATTGCCCTGTTATATACCTTTATTAATATCTTTTTATATTATATCCTTTATTGCCCTATTTATATATATTAAATAATAGATTCTATTTTACATAATAAATTAATATATATATATATTAATTTAATATTATTATTCATGATAAGGTACATTGTATTATTAGTATTTAGTTTATATTATTTTATTAAAATTATTAATATTATCATGTAATATTTAACATATTATCATATTATTAATATACATTTTATTTGAAATAATTATTTAAATTTCAATAATATATAATATATATTATATATATATATAATTTAATAAAATAGATTTATCTGTATAAATTCTTTATTAGTAAAGATTTGTAACTTGTCAAAAAATAGGGAAATATCTTATTATTATGAATTTAATAGGGGAGGGCATCAATGTATAGTTTACCAAATAGGTCAATTACAAATCTGTGGGGGAGGGTCATAAGTTATAAATTATAACCTGATCACAGGATCTAAATATAAGGCATGAAAGTAAAGCACTGTGCCTATATTAATATCAGTGAATAATTATACCTGATATAATAATTATACAATTAAATTTAAATGAAATTAATTAATAAAAATCAATTAAAATTGTTAAAATCAATTAAAATTGTATTCTACAATTATAATGTAATCTTTAATCTTTTATATTAAATGTTTACAAAGGGTTATTGCGCCGCAGTTAAATATTATAATGTAAAAGGCGACGCACACCTCTAAACCTAATTCTACTTTTTTAAAACCACAACCTTAGATAACTTCTAACCTTAGATTACTACTATCATAAGATGACCACTTTACATTAGAGTACTACTAATATACTCATTAGTGTATTAATTAGCACTACTAACACAACATTAGATGACTATAAACACAATAAGATAACCACTAACATAAGATGAATACTAACATAAGATGACTACTAATATTAGAGTACTACTAACATACTCAAGCCTACTAATTAGCGCTACAAACGCAATAAGATAACCACTAACACAATAAGATAACTGCTAACACAATAAGATAAACACTAACATCAGTGAGCAGTAGTAGGCTTCGAACGGGTCGAATATTATGCAGTAGGCGTCCTGCTGATTGATGAACAACTCCAGGGAATTCATCCACTGCGAAAGTAGTATTAGCGAATTGACTATGATTGTTAAGCGTTAGCGATGAAGTTTAGTTTAGAGATATCAGAATTCTATATCGTAAATATATATGTATAATATTGAACAGTAGTATAAATTTACGGTTTTTTCTAAATAAATTACACGAGTTTGGAATAAAATTATATATTTATAATGATAATAATACTTAATTATAATATAAAATAATATATATATATATATATATATATATAAGAAAATACGGTGATAATATAGTATCAATATTTAGGTGTGAAATTAAACTGATTGTAACGAAATAGTTTAAACAAGATTTATATTTATATTATTTTCAAATTTCCATCCCATTAAAAATTACAATAACATATTTTTATTTTGAATTATATATTAGATACATTATTTAATATAATAATAAATAGGTTTATAAATAGATAGAAGAAGTGAACTGGGTAAACTTTAAAAATAAAATGAATAAATGAAAAAATGTGAATTATAAATCTAATAAATAAATATTTCTATAATAATTTATCTATAATAATTTAATTTTATGAAAAAACCTTGAAGGAAAAACATCTATCTGAATATTTGTCTAATGGTAGGTCCACGTTGACATCTAGGTTATTTATATTCGCTATCTTATTGTGTATATTTAGGCTAAATTTGTAGGTCGGTGATACTGGATGAACACATATTCTAGAACAGGTCGTTTCTTGGTGATTTGTATTAGATTTGCACGACAAGTACTGTATCTAAAATGTATGAAATTAAAAAATGTATTCTCTTAGAATATATATTTATATGTATATTTTTTTTACGTAATTCATATTTAAATTTTTTTTTTTAATTGATGATATTTTATCACAATTTTTAATAGGATTACGATTTATTGATTTCTTATTTAATTTATTTAAACAAATTTAGAACTAAGTGAAACATACACCTTACTGAAATAATGTATTGAATATATCTATAGTATTTATCACCGTATTATCTATTCATTTGTAATGTAGATAAATCCGTAATCAAAATTGAATAACGAATAGAAAAATATAAGAATTTCCTAGTTATTTACTAACATTTGCATAAATAAGTCATAACGACGATAATATAATATAACAATATTTATAAATAATTAAATTTTAGAATTTCATTATATAATATGTACGTAAATTTTAAATATTATGCATAAGGTTATGTTTTATTATTTTAACCTTTTGGATAGAACTTTCGTAGTATATGTTACCATCGACTTTTACCTTTGTAAAATTCTTGTTAGATAAAACTTGTAGTGACTGGCTCATCGATGATGATGAACTTGATGTCTGAGGTTGCTTTGAACTCTCGGCTTTATCATCGGTATCTTGTGAATATTTAAGTCGTAAATTACAATTTAAATATAATATTCAATCATATACATATATAATTAAATAAATAATTTTAAATAATAATAATAATAATAATAAATAATCTAGTAATATAAACGAATATTAATTATTGTGAAACGTCGAACGAACTTTGCACCATCCTTCGAACGGCTATTATGTGAGAATTCGTGTTCATGCACAACGCCAGCGTTCCGGCGCAGTCGTCTTCGTGTTTCGCGCAGCGTAGTATCTGAACGGCCTGCGAGTGGTGCTGTTCGGTCGTGATGTCGGCGTATCGACGCCGATCGCATTCCGCGTGATCGCAATCGTACTTATCCGGAACGACCGGCAATTGAAACGCGATAACGCCGGCGGAAGGCGCTAACGCTTCACCGGGCGCGTACCGAACCGGTATCGACGATAACTGGTACGCGTGAATCGGTACCACGCCGTCGTTCTCCACGTGGTGAAACACGCAGTCGTCGGCCTCGAAGCCGGGATTATACTTCCCGACGATACAATTCTGCTCCTCGTTGTATACGGTGTCGGTGACCTTGTACACAATTCTATCGTACGCGTTCGGGTCGACCGGTTCGATTACGGTGATTCCGCGAGCCGCGTCGGAGCCGTCCATCGCGAACTTACCGGGGTAGGCGACCTTGTACGGCGGTAGGTCGACGACGTCGCCGAACTCGGCGAATTCAGTCCGGTACTGTTTGTTCGCGTACTGTTCCGGCGCGACTTTCGTCGTGTTCGCGCGGTCGTAATTCGGATCGTTACGATCGGTGATGTCGATATCGCTGGTTACGCGTACCATTAGCTCGTTCTCCGGCGAATCGATGTATACGACTTCGTTACCGGCCGCCTGAAGCGATGAAGCGACATTCTCGTTGTTTTTTGGTTCGCCGCCGGGTTTAATTTTGTCCTTACTTAACGAGACGTACTTTTCGGCCATATTCGTAGATCTATAAATTATGTAAACTTGTACTTATGCTATTTATAAATTTAATAATTATATATTATTTTGAATAATTTAAGATATATATATTGATGCGTTACCGTTACTCGGTTACGAATTTAATTGAAATATTAAAATTAAATAAGTAAAAAAATTTATATACGAAGAAAACAAATTAACATATATTTTATATTTGAAATAAGATAATTTTATTGATTAATTGATAATTTATTAACCAAATACGTAGTCGAAATATATGTTCGAAAGTATAGGTTATAAATACTTTCTAAAGAAAACATATGTTATATAAATATATAAAGAATTATACGAAATTTAAAAATTAAAGAAATTAAAAATTGTATAGGTAATGTAAAATAATTATTATAATTTATTATATGTTAATTACAGATATTATTTATAGTCACGTTGAATATATGAGATATATTCCATATCTTATTAAGTGTATCGTTAATATGTACTTTAAATTGTTATACTTATAAGAATTATAACCATATACAATTGATAAATCTTAAATATACTTCTTATTATTATAAGAGCATTCGTTAACTTTAAGTTTACAAATTTTATTTTTAAGTACAAATAATTATCATAAATTTAGATTAAAATTGTTCGATTAGAAAAGTATGTTATAATAAAATAGTCTATGTAATATAGGTATAAAAATAATGATGAAATAGTTTCTCAAATAATTACATTTTGATATCAATAATATTAGGTATTTATGATATATACTATATACAGTGTTAGAAATCAGTAACATCTTATGCATTTGCACCTAACTGCACACCTGTGAATAATAGTGCAATTTACCCTTTCATTCGCAACCGCACTGCGGGTCCCGCAGTGAGAAATAATAGTACAATTTACACATTTATTCGCACCCGTATAAATCAATAATAGTGCAATTAATAACTTAATTCGCACCTGCAGTGAGAAATAATAGATCAATTCACACCTTAATTCGCACCCGTAAAGAGAAATAATAGTGTAATTTACACATTTATTCGTACCCGTAAGTGAGAAATAATAGATCAATTCACACCTTAATTCACACCCGCGGAGAGAAATAATAGTGCAATTTACACATTTATTCGCACCTGTAAGTGAGAAATAATAATGCAATTCACACCTTAATTCACACCCGCGGAGAGAAATAATAATGCAATTAATATATTTATTCGCACCTGAAGTGAGAAATAATAGATGAATTCACACCTTAATTCGCACCCGCGGAGAGAAATAATAGTGCAATTTACACATTTATTCGCACCCGTAAGTGAGAAATACTAATGCAATTTACACCTTAATTCACACCCACGGAGAGAAATAATAGTGCAATTTACACATTTATTCGCACCCGTAAGTGAGAAATAATAATGCAATTTACACCTTAATTCACACCTGCCGTGAGAAATAATAGAAAAATTTACATATTAATTCCCACCCGGTAAACTTGCCCTGGTGCATTTGAAAAAATAAAATAGTCATACAGATAATATTATAATAATATTATTTATTAATAATGAAAAACATAATTACAAAGTTATAATTATATAGATTTAACATATAACTTTTATTTTTAATAAAAATAAATTAAAAATTAAATATGACTTATATTATAGAATTTAATAAGCTTGATACTAATTTTATTACAATAGCATCAATATATTGTTTCGGCTATGTATTTGCTTAAATAAATTATCAATCAATATACAAAATCTCATTCTCATAGTTAATTGAGCATAATAAAAAATGTCACAATCTAATATTTCCCAAATTATATACTCTATTTACGCACATAATTATATATATTTATATAAATATAAATAAATTAATAAATATACATAAAATATATATAAATATATATATATATATATATATAAGAAAAAGTAAGTATATAATTTGTGATGTATTCATGTTGAATGTTTAATTTAAAATAATTTTAAATTAATATTTAAATATATATAATTACTATTATAATAATATAATACCTTATTTTAAATATTTTACATTATATGAATCTAAAAATAATTATTTTATCTAATATTGAATATAAATAGTAAATATCAAATGTACTAAATTAGTCTTTAGATTAAATAATTATATAGGTAATTGTATATTATATTAAAGATTAAAATAAATTGTATGTAAATAACAAAGAAATCTATTAATATGACCAATACTAGATGGGAGTGTCTAAATAAAGTAAGTATCAAGTTAACACAATTAACTAGGTAACCTATAGGTAAATAGGTAAACCTCCTACCAATACGTGAATGGCTATCTTGGCGACTAATGATCAACGCGGCTAACTTTAATGTACGATGTTGTTGTGCGATACATTAAAATTATATATTATTCTAAAATAATAATTATATTATCGATATTTTACAATTTTTAAATAATATATAATATATTATTTAAAAATAGTAATATAATATATTATTTAAAAATAGTAAAATATCGATAATTAATATCATAATATAATTATTATTTTAGAATATTTTAGATATAATTTTAATATATTATATTCAATTTATAAATTGTATACGTAGATGTACGATATTAGCTGTGTGTTATAATATTAGTGATAAATTAATATTATAATTATTATAATTATAATCTTTTATTATTAAATATTCTATTATATAATGCCTAAATTATATTTAATTTTTTAAATCTTACCAAATATGACACACGTGAAAAAAAGAAGATGGTTAAACACAGATCATAAAATATGATAAATTGCATTGACAGTTGTGTAAACAACATAGGCGATATACGAGTCACATGATTATAATAGTGTATGCAAAGCCAATGATAATAAGGATAAGTACCACTGGTACTCTAAATATATGGATGTATCCACTCCACAGAGCTAGAGAGAAATTTGTTTTCTCTCTAGCTCTATGATCTAATCCATAGAGCTAGATACTAGATACCTATATAGTAGAAAGAAATGTTGTCTAGAGAGAAATATGTATCTCTAACTTTATCTCTAATCCATAGGTTTGTATTTTACTTAGTAAACTATAAATGATCCAATGATCCTATGATCCAATCCTATTCTCAAATTATAAATAAAATAAAATTCACATTTATTTTAATAAAGTATATAGGATATAAAATATCTATATATAATATAACATATTAAGGTTATATAAATATAACCTATAATGTTTTATATAGGTGTGTGTGTTTGTTTAATTAACAAATATAATAACAACAGTAGGCTATATTATATAGTATATATTATACAATACATTTACATATATGTATTCAATTTTATTATTATTTTATATTAATAGGTATATTTTATATTAATATATTAATATATTAATAAATATTGTATGTTAATATAACATTAATTTACTTATATAAATTCCATAATTTTATAAACAATATCATTAGGCCTATATCACAAAGGCCAAGGACAGAGTGATTTATATCATATATATATATATATATATATATATATATATAGTAAAGGCTATAGAAGTTTCAGCATACAGCAATACTGACTCATTCGTCGAATATGGAGTAAAGGCATGGAACGAACTTCCCGATATTCTGCGGTGCACCACATCAAGAACTGAATTCAAGAGAGAATTAAAAACTCACCTTTTCTCACCTTATGAATGATACATGTAACCCTTATTTATTTTCCATCGTTTATATAATCCATGTAATCACATATTTTTTATGAATGTGTACACACCTTTGTTAACGTTTATTTTATGTTTAAAAACTGTTTAAATAAAATTTAATAATAATAATAATATATATATATATTATAATACCTGTTTAATACCTATATATTTTCTAGACTTTTATATTAGAAGTTTATATTAAGATTTTCACTAATTATAAGTTTTACTGATAATGTATCATGAATTCATATAATAACCTTTAACCTTTAACCTTCAAGTTTAACCACTCCATGTAGTAATAAATACTTCTCAGGCGTGGTAACCCATAGGACAGAGTTTAGAGCTGGTCGTAGGCAATTTTGAAGAGGTAAGTTTTTAAAGCCTTTTAAAAACTGTTTGTGCAACTTTGTCGACGTAGAGGCGGTGTTAGCTTGTTCCTTAGCGTAGGACCTACGCCGTAGGTGCAGCACATGAGAAGGCACGTAGTCCGTGATTTCGGTTGTGATAGGGGGTTTTCAGCGATTATTAAGTGTATCAAAGTCAGGGATGGGTGAATGTGAGTTTCGTACTAGAGTCGTAAAGTGGTCAACAAATGAATCAGTACTAACAGTTCTGGTTGGCCGAAAAGTAATCGTTTTTCGAAGTCTGGGCGGTGGTTGTTTTATCATGAGATTGAAATTAATGGCATAGTGATCAGTGATAAGCGTGGATTTAGTAGGTTTTGAAATAAATAATGGCTTTTGTGACTTAGTAATAACGAGTTCTAGGGTGTTTCCCTGATTATGCGTAATAAAATCACAGTGTTGTATGAGGGAGTAAGAATCTAGCGTTTCAAGCAAAGTAGTGGTGTCATGGTTGTTATTGTTAACGTTAATTTTGAAGTCACCCACATATATAATGGTGTTGTCGGTGTGCATATCAGAAATGAATTCTGAGAACTCGTTGGTGAAGGGGGAGATGTGATAGGATGGGGATCTGTAGATGACCATAATGTCAAAGAGGGTCGAAACACTGGAGAAGCAGCATGGTATAAATTCACCGGAACTGTGAGATTCGGTATGGTGGTGTTGTCTAGTTAGTTTGATGAATTTCTTGACAAGTAGTGACTCCACGACCTTTGCCACTAACATAGGATGATCTTAGTGTGTGGTAGAAAGTGAAGGAGTTTCTTTCCAGCTGGGATATGAGAGCCCGGTCGTCTTTTTGAAACCACGTTTCAGTGATGGCAAGGATATCGATGGAGTTAGTATCAACGAAGTCGTTAATCATATCAATGTTGTTTGATAGCGATCGGGCATTTATAAGGGTCATGCGCCGCATATGATATGGCGTTGATGTGTTCACAGGTGGTAGTGTGATTAGGGTGTTAGTTTTAGTTTTAGGCTACGAAGGTTTTTTGAAGGTGATCCTCGTACGCTGTGGCGTATGGCTGGGTCGTCATTAGCGTCATTTAAAGCTCTCACTTCTTGATGTTTAGCGTTTAGTTCAGCAACTTGGTCGGGGTTGTAGTCGTCAGAGAAACGTAGGGACTGGTGGTAGGAATCTTTTAGGAGTCTTAGATTTTCCTGGACAGTTTGTTTATCAGCGAGTGATTTATAGGTGATTTTAACGAGTCTGCGACTCACTTGAAAATTAGCATTTGTGTTACCTAGTTTAGAGAATGTAGTTGGTACGGGACAGTGAAGAGTGTCTTTGAATAGCGAAGTTATGTAGTCATCAAGGTTAACAGAGTCATCAATGCCGCGTACAATATAATTTAGGTCACGGCGCGAGATATCGAAAGCTCTAAGAGACTGTTTGTTAAGTACTAGATCAATGGTGTTTTTAATCAGTGCAGTGGGTTCAGTAGGTTCAGGTTGGGTGATGCCAGCATCACATACCTTGGTTACTATGGCAGAAAGATCGTCAGTTTTTTGGAGGATTTTAGCGTAAGTCATGTTTTGTGATGAATTTGCTTCGTTGATGGGTTCAGATAGAGCTTCAACCGCGGTTAATATGTTGTCCAGTTTGATTCCAAGCGATAAGGATGTATCGGTACAGTTGCTACAGAACCATCTCGCTCCGCGCTTTTCTAGATTTGAGAGAAGTTTAGTAAAAGGTGCGGTGAGTTTATGGCAATTTGCACAAAACCAGTTTCCACAGCAGTCACAGGATAGGACTTCCTTGTCCGTTAGTGAATCATACGAGCTACACTTAGTTCAACTAAGTTAGTTGACATTTATAATTAGTCTAAACTACGATAAGATGATTATAACTAACTAAAAAGTGATATTATAAGAGAAAAATATTTATTTTGCTTGTGGTTGTTTACCAAAGATAATGGGATATAATTCATATATATTATTGTACAATTAATTAAATTACAATAAATACAATTATTATTTATTTAAAAGGTTACAAATAATTGTAGTGGGCATTTTGTAATGGTTTTTCACTTAATATTATATTCAGGGCCGACTTAAGGAAAGATGCAAATCAGGAAATTCCTCGGGTCCACAATTTTAGAGGCTTGTCCTATAGGCTACAAATTTGTAAACTTAAGAAAAATGATTAGGGGAGAGTGGGAGAGAATTCCCAGCAAACAATTTATTGTCGCTTGTAGGCGCTTTTGAGAATTCGTGGGCGATTTTTCTTCGCTTTCGTGCACTTCAATTCTCAATAATATAGATTCATCGCTTTTTCGATGCTTTTAGGCGCTTCAGTTCTCAATCATATAGATTCGTCGCTTTTTATCATATTTTAATGCTTAATTTCTCAATCATAATTGGTAATATCTGGGAACTTATGGTTCTCATTAGCACCTGAATAGTCTTTATACTGGCTAAATTGTTGAATTTCATACCAAGTTACGTCGACAAAAATAACTTTGTGTTATGTAAAATATTTCGTGACGCTATTTCGTAATATTTTTTGATATTTTTATTGACATTTTTTGAAATATTTTAATATATTTTTAAAAATATTTTTCTACATTTAAAAACATATTTTTAAAATATATTTTTTGTAATATTTTGAAATATATTTTGTATTATTACTTGACATACTTTTCTGATTCTTTTTGAAGGTTTTTCTTCATTTATAATTTGTTCTCTTAATTTTGTGTTCACAATAGGTGTTCAATATACACATTTTTTCTTTATATGTATTAACATTATGTTTATTAAATCATCACCATCTGGTAAGTTTAATGATTTTGCTAGAACTATTTTTCAATTAGCATAATAGGTAAAATGTCATACAACCTCTACAAATGATTTAAAAAATAGATAATTTATATAGGTAGGCCTACCAATGTAGGATATATATATAATTATATAGATAATTTATATAGGTAGGCCTACCTATATAAATATATATATATATATATATATATATATATAATTATATACTTTCTAATATGAGTTGATAGTTTGTTATTAAACTTTTAAACAATTGCAATTGAAATGACATGTCATCGATTTAATTTGAAAATTATTCTAAAGAAAATTAATCTCATAATTTATTAGGAATCATCACTGATTATTGATTGTATTATATTGTAATGGTTGATTATCGTTTTCCAATAGTTTTTATATAGGACTTTTATATTGTTATAATATTGTGAAACACATATGTGAAACCGGGAAACGATCAAAAAGGACGAGTTGAGGGTTAAAGGTTACATTTTAAATATGAGTTAATAGTATACTATGAGTATAGTATAGTATGAGTTAATATATATATATACATATGTTGTATAGATATTTTTGGGTTATTTGGTTTAATTGGTTTAGTTTTGTCCAGTTTGGTTTTTTTTAGCTGCATTTACCTACATCCCAAAGTGGCCTACACATTTATTTCGCATTTAAAATGTAACCTTTGCACCTCAACTCGTCCTTTTTGATCGTAGCCCACTCTATAAAAAATCAATATAGATTCATTATTTACAATCATATACATAAACTACAACAACAAGTTAAATTTATGATTGTAGCAATGAAAATATTGTATTTTTCGATAAAGTTTATTATGCATTCTGCATTTAATTCCATGTCATGCTTTGCTATCATATTAAAATTTAATAGAGAAAGAGATAAGTTGGATTTACCTAAATTGATCTGTTATATATATGCATATATATGCATATATATATATATGCGTGAATCTATTCTATACTTATTTTATATCACAGTATTTATCTAAATACGTGATTACAATAGATATCAGTACAACATGTGATTTATATTTAGTTTCATCTCATTTTATGATAGAATAATGTTATCTAGGCCTATACATATCAATATATTTATATCTGTAATACTATTTTCATTTGGTATATATTGAATTATATTTATTTTTTAATTTTGAATTTTCGGTGATATGTAGGATTATTTAGTATGTTACATACTGTATGTATGATATTTGTATGGTATTTAGAATTTAAAGATATCCTTTTAGCTATTTGTGAGAATGCAGTATATATTTCTTTGTAGGTATGTGATAATATTATCATTAAGATAATATCTTAAAGATATTATTTTTAAATCCTTCATGTTTATCATCACCTAAATAGCAATCAATTTCTAAACAATTTATTTTAAAAGATCCTATGGTGGCAATTATCAGGGGGGGTTGGCGATCATCATGGGGACCTTTCCCCCGCATTCAACCCCTCCTGTGGCTACGGAACTGTTTATATTGACCATGATGACCATAGACCTATATAGGTGATATCACACATATCTGATTGAAAGATAAAATATTATTAAACGAATTGGTAACTATTGATATAATTGATACACTAGAAAGCGATAACTTATACGCGAGAAACATATTAAGGGAATTAAGGGAAACGTATTAAGGGAATATTTACAACTATAAATTAAAAAAAAATATAGGTTTTTATTAAAATTAAATATCATTCATATATATGTTATCTATAATACTGATAGTTTCAAAGGATTATATTGATTATATATTTTAAAATAACGAAATTTTCACGGTATTGAAAGTTCACATGTAAACAACAATGACTAAATCGATCTACTTTTGACCTATACAAATTTGGTAAAATGTTTATAATTATATTTTTGATATCTCCAATTAATATTTTTGCAGAACACTTACTTTTCAATATATATCGAATTTTTATACATATCTATTTTATCTATTTTTATATATATTTCAATAAATCGGTCGAGTGAACCATCTTTCCTTCGGAAAATCTTTGTTGTATAGTAGATATGTGTTTATAAATAATCGTCCTTAAGGCCATTTATTTGAATTTTGTACATTTAATTTGTAATTTATTGTGATGGGTATATATATAATAATGAGTAATTTTCTTAAATACCATATTCTTCTAATAGATAACATTAATATCAAGACCTCCTATAACCTCGAGGTTATAGGAGGTCTTGTTAATATATAGTAAATATTATCTATAGTATCCCTAATTAAAATATTAATAAATAGATAATTAATTGAAACAATAAAATACATTAATATATATATGAACATTTTCTAAAAATTAGGCAAATTTGACTATTTATTAAAATCATAAAGAGATATTTAACAAAATTTATAATACTTGTACGTTAAAATATAACATCTTAAGATTATGTAGACAAAAAAAATCTTAAAATTTGTAAAGGTACCAATCCACAGAAAAAATGGGAATTTATTTATGATTGTTAACAAAATTAAAGAAATACCATGGTAGTTATTACTTTATCGGCCAAATATATAGTGATTAATCAATTGTTTTTTTATTATATATAATATAAATTTATCAAATATAACGATTATGTACAAAATTATGAGATGTGTAAAAAAAAATAATGGAAAATCCTATAATTTGAAAAAAAAATACTAGAAATAAAATTAATTTTTTTATAAATTGTATATCCTTCATAGGAACTATACGTATTACACATATTCTAAAAATGACATTATTGTATCCTAATTATAAATGTGAAAAATGTACATATTTGTTTTTTTTTAATTTTCCTATCTATTCCCATGTTAATTTGTTTGTAAATATCGACATGTAAGAAATTTAAATTTCTTCTCAAATTTGCGAACATTCTTCTTGAAGATGAAAAGTTCGTGGGAGAACCAGCGAGAAAAGGGGCAGTCGGTAATTAATGTAGTTTGTGTAGGTGCATGTATATTGATAATATTTAGGAGAGTGGAGTTTAGGAGTACCGGAAAGAGGGAAGTTTATATATATATATTGAATTATTATAGAGTTGTTAGTTTTTACAAGAATGACAATATTGAAGTTATTCTACTGTATACAGTATAATGTATACAGTAGCATATCTGCAATAGTGTCATTCTATTGGATGACTTTATAGGATGATATATCATGACTATAGTCGTGATATGCAATACATTTCTTAATGCCTGGTTGCATATATTTGATTGAACATAACAATCCTTCATTATCACCAAAACTCTTTTTGGTTCAGATACACGAATACGTGAATATCAGCTATTATATCTACTTCCTTAACACTAGAAAGTCTTCAAACTTGACATACTTTTCTCATTCTTTTTGACGTTTGTTCTTCATTTATAACCTAATTACTTTCATATTTGTTTCTACTATAATATACACATTTTCTTCTTCTTTATTTTGATTATAATTATGTTTAATAATTATCACCATCTTCTAAGTTTAATGATTTTGCCGGAAGCTATTTTTCAATACCTCAACGTTCATACAAATAATTTAAAAAAATAGATAATTTATAATTGTATTATATATTTAATAAAGTATACTTCATATATATATATATACTTTATAATATGATTTGAGAGTTTGTTATTAAACTTTCAAACTATTTGCATCGATTTTAATTAAATATTGCCATAATTTGAAATATATTCTAAAGCAAACTTGATCTCATTATAATTCGTTATGAACCATCAGTGATGATTCATCACTGATTATTAATTGTATTATGTTGTAATATTGATAATCGTGTTTCCAATAGTTTGTAGGATTCAGGGGCCAAAATTCGAATTTTATATTTTTTATAATACCTACTGTGAAACATCTACTCTAAAAAAAATAATAATTTATATAATAATAATAATAATAATAATATAATTTATGTTATGTATCATACATAGAGAACGGGGACATTTCTTCGTTATAAACTATATATCTATGAATATAAGAGCACTTAGTGCACATATAAATTAAATTTATAAATGTTAATTAATAATTAATAATTATATGTATATGTATCATATTTTATTAATTTAGATTAATTCAATATTAATATGTTATTAATTAATATTAGATGATTACATTATATTTTAAATTGGATTTTTCTTTTATCATTGTAATAAGGGTTAAACCCTGTTAAACTAGTGAGTATAACAGTAACTATATTAATATTTATTTATAAAGTAAACTATTTTTTAAATTACAATAATTTCAAATACATATTCTTAGGAATATGATTTTTGATAATAAAGTAACAGTTAAAGGAAAACAAGAAATGTACCGTATGATAGTAAGGTAACACTTCTTTATAAATAGTATTTGTATTACTATTATAAAACCTATCTATATACTGTTTTTAATATTATAAATAATATTTCTTGTGAACATTATTTCAAAATATATTTGAAAATATATTACAAAGGATTTATATTTGTTCATTTAAATTGTTTTAATGGTAAACAAATATTATAATGATAATGTTAAAAATTAAATAAACATATTTTATAATATACTATTATAGTAACTATATGAATCAGGGTCAAAACCAACGCGCGATAGTTAAAAAGTAAACAACGCGGGGCGGGAGTTTCGTATACACAACAATTAATATATATATATATTATCCAATAAAGGACTTATGTCCTTCTATAATATGTACATTTGATGACCTAATTCAAATTCAAATTTTAGTTTAATACTATTATAGTAGGCTACGTGTAAAAACTAACGCGCAACAATTAAAAAAACAAACGCGTGAGTTGAATCATTGAATTGAATTTAAGTTTATCCTAAAATTTGAATTTGAATTAGGTCATCAAATGTACATATTATAGAAGGACATAAGTCCTTTATTGGTATATAGTAACTATATGATATAGAGTATATATTGTATAGTCACTATAATAGTGTAATGTATCGGATCTAACATTATTAAAAATATAAATAATTTATATTTATTAAATTAAAATTTAATATTAAATCATTTATTAAAATTTATTATAAATTTCTCACTTATTAAATGATTTGATGAGATATTTAAAACTAATATATAATTAAAATAGACTCAGTCTATATTTCATAGACTGGTAAATTTTACTTGAATATTGATATATCATTACATTATTCAATACTTGAATATCATATATATGATTGATGAGTATATACTCATATACATTAGAGTGAGGTAGACTGTGATTCTATATCTCAAAAGCATAACAATTTGAAAACCACTGGCGCCATTAAAGATATTAACCACTTTCAAAAAATTCAAATAATTATATTATTTTTTATTAATTTTTGAATAAAATAACCTGCTGTTGTGTAATTAATTGTCATATCTCTCATAGAAATAAACCTAAATAAATTCCCTTTCAAAGTAAATTAATTATGTTATGCCTATAGAATCTATTCTTATATTATTATAATAAATATGTTAATAAATAAGTTATTAAATTTAATTTATCATAAATATTTAATAATTAATTTATTGTGAATATAGTATTTAAAATGTATACGAAATTTCGCGATCTTTTTAGGAGCGCCTCTTTAGTTTTGAATTGCATGTATTGCTAAACGTCTGAAACTCTAGAAATTCGAATAATTATTACTAAAATGTTTAAATGTATAGAAGATTATTTTTTTTAATAGAATGGCTTGAGTCAATTGAATGCATGCTATCCAAAATCAAAGAAACGCTCATATAAATATCGTTAAATTGCATATAAATTTTATATATTTATAATTAGTATTTGACTGTCAACCATTTACAGTAACATAATAATTATTATTTACATTGTAAATATATGCATTTATTTATAATTAAAAATAAACAGAATTATTCTGTATTCTGAGAATACAATATAAAAAACACATTTCTAGAATATATATATATATATTTATATTTATTAAAGATGAATAATTAGATACCGTAACATATATTGGTGTTTATTAAAATACTTGTTCAAATTCAAGTTGTTATGTACAAAAAATATATTCTTTACATAAAATATATGTGTACTGAAATAGTTTGGTAGTAATAGTATTAGAAATATTTCCAAAAAGTGAGACAGGTGTCGAGCGAGTGTATCCATTTGTAAATAAAGAATATATGCATTATATGCTTGTATACAAATATTTATATATGAATGCCTTATCCTTATATTGAAGATATTATTTATTTATTATGCTATTATTATATTACTCTAATTTATTATTATTTTGTAATGCTCGATTTTACCTATATTTATTTTTAATTATTTAAGTCTTGTTTCTTATAGTACTCTTATCTTATCATGTATTTAACGCTATTCATAGCATGCACACATGACCATTAATTCGTCCATATTACGGTTTTCTAAGATAGAAATATATTATACACCAATAAAATCCTTTTGGACTAATATACCAAGATATGTAGCCGATAAATGCCATTCGGGCATGCCATATGTGCATGTTATGAGTAGATTGTTGCCGCACGTGTGATTGGACCTATTTGATTCACTATGTAATTTAATTTCATTATATATTATTATAGTTATGTTATTATCATATTTCTTTTGTTTGTGTTCTTTAATTCTTATATATTTGTGTATGGAATCCTTTCTCGAAAGCATATTGCTATTAAAGGGTTCCCTTTTTACTAATTATATAACTATATTATATTGTATACATATGCCATGTGTATTAATTATTTATTTATATTATACAAGTAAAATAAATATTATTCATTCAATCATTCATATATATAAATATATATATATGTTATGCCCTATTACTACATTATGTAAATAATATAGACTAGACCATACAAGTTCTATCTTTATTCTATAACTACATTAGATAATTTTGTTGACGCGTTCGCTTCGAAGTCGAGTGATAATAAGCCACGCCCACAATCAGTCTCGTCATGCCCACGATATCTTTAGTGGCGTGACTATACGATTACGCATGAATTCTAATTAGTACACGGAAGTAATTAAGACTTGCAGAGGCAATCATGTTACACGGGTTTCGTGTTCGATATCTTGGAAGTCGATGTATGTGGTCGTGTTCGCTGGTTCCGGCTCGTGCACTGTAGTCGCTGTTCATTATCACTCTTATATCCATCGTTATATGACATATATCTGATAAATACTCATAACCACATTCAATATAATATTTGACTATATACTATTCATACCGACAATTATACTCCAAAAGAGATGAGAAATGAGAGAGAGCATGATGCGTATGAGGCTAGCTAGGCTATATCCAAAAGAGAGGCTTAATGCTTACAATATTGGTATCCGAGGCTGGCTAAGCTATATCTAAGGGAGGCACCTGATTACGAGACTACTTAACTATTGCCAAGAGCATTATGTATATATGGTATTGCGTTTAGTGCCTGTAACCGTGTTATTGACCGTAACCGCGCATGCAGTAATATTAATGTGTCGATGTGTAGTCTTACGTAATCGATCATACTGAACTTAATAAACTATAACAACGACCTTCATCTGTCTTGTCTCCTTCTTTGACTTCAAAGACCTCCATCGTATCTTATATATATATATATACATGTCATAGTAAAAGACAATTATTAATCTAAGGGGTTTCACACCAACTCGAACACAATTATTAACTCTAATTAATCGAGTTAATAAATATATATAATCTAATAATTACATAGAGATTTAAATATTAGATCGAAATATTAGAGTTAACTTAAACTACTAGAGTAACTTTAACCTATAATTATTAGAGTTAATAATTGCGTTCGATTTGGTGTGAAACCCATTTTATATGAAAATATAATTAATATAATTAAATTATGTTAAAAATATCAATATTTATTTTATTAATTTATTACTATATTAAATTATTTATTCAATAATTTATTTATTACAATTTTAATAATATTCGACTGAAAGATGGTATAATAGTCCAATAGTATAATATATTATATGATACAAAAATCAATAATAGTGTTATTAACTATATTTATACAAAATATATAATATATTCGTAGTTAAGGAGTAGGAAAATTATAATAAAACTTTACAATTTACTAATATATTAAATATTATTTTGTGGTTTTCTTTAATGACGAATGTTTCTACACCACTGATACGCTAAAATAGGTCACATGACGGTCGTATAGCAATCTGCCTCACTCTATATCTATAGCATATACTATATACGTTATACAGTGTGTAACATATAAATATATATGAATTTATCAAATATAATTATAATAATTTATTAAATTTAAATTTAATATTAAATCATTATAATCAATTTATTATATATTTAATTTAATATTATTTAATATGTTATCATTTCATTTATATTTAAAATGTAAATTTTTATAAATATAAATGTAATGATAACATTAAATATATAATAAATTTATTATAATGAATTATTAAATCATTTTATATTAAATTAAATTTAATCAATTATTATAATTATATTTGATAAATTCATATATATTTATATGTTATATACTGTATTACTTATACAGTATGGATAAATAATTAATATATATATTTAGAATTTATTAAATATATAAATATAGTTAGTTATACTCATAACAAAAGTTAATTGTATTGATTATATTGATTATAATTTCAGTTGATGTAATCTCTGATGACATATTTAGTAATTTTGTATGACTTTTCAAGCAATCGCAGACAACTTATTAAATTAAGTTTATTTCGTTTATAATTCCATTATTAAATATTAATTCCAAATATAATACATACATATATATATATATATATAAGTAAAAACGATAGAGTTATTAAATTTAAATAAATTAGAAAACTTTACTTTCCTACCTACTTACCACCTGTATATTTATCTCTTATATCTATATACCTACCATCCCATATTCATCTATTCTACCTACCACCTACCTACCACCACCCTACAGTCATCTATTATACCTACCACCACCCTACCCCCACCCTACTACTGCCCCCACAGTCATCTATTATACATACTCACCACCCTACCACTGCCCCCATAGTCAGCTATTCTACGATGGCTACCAGAACTTTGCGGTGTCAATATCATCGGCTATGAACATGAACCCTGCGTGCCCCCCTTCCGATAGACTGTTCCACATCGTCGAGGCTGGCAAGGTAACCGAGGAAGGTTAACCATGCCCCCCACCCCAACCCCACCCCCCCGGTGGTATGTTTGTGATTCTCTAGGGGTTATATCGAATCACGACGTACGACTTATTTATTTGTTTAGATTTTTAGTTTTAGTCGTATACCTTAATTAGCGCTTCGTATTATAATGTTATCGTAGCGCGTATTATTTCTGTTTATAATATTATCATTTATAAAGTATTATATTAAACTTATGTATGCGATTTACTGACGATTAATACATATAACACGTTATCGTTGAACAGAAAAACTATCCGAGAACAATCGTATATCCAAAGATTTCAACCTTCCCGGCATCGGTATTGACCTTGAAACGCAGAGCGACGGTTGGTCAACAATAGTTATACATTTATAACCCGCCCTGTGGCTCGGTCGACTAAAGCGTCAGACACATAATCAGTAGGACGCGGGTTCGAGCCCCGTCCGGACCATTAAAATCGATCTTAAAATAATATTTAGAAGTGATATTATATAATTGTATATAAATAAATGATCGGCTCTCGTTAAAACGTTCGGAAAGCCTTAACGTGAGAGCGGCTTCGAAGGGACATTATAGCCATGTGGTTATAAGTAATCGAGTCATAAGTTCCTGGATGCGATGAAATGCCTCCACCTAAATAACACTAACATCGGGGCTGAGTTAAATAATGAGGCAGGCGCGTGTGTGTGTGCAGATAATCCTAAAGCGCTGTTTACTTCCTATGCATAGTTGTATTGTACTAGACATTTTACCTTCATGGTATTATATATACGTATTAAGTATATATGAGTTTAATACACATATATATATATATATATATATAATAACTACAATTATATATAGTATGATATAAGCATATATGAAATCTCTGCACTTCATTGTAGTATGTTATATATAAACATGTAATTCATGCTAATAAGGTAGTATATTGTAATAAGGTATATAAATAATTCTTTATCAGAACGGAATCGTAATCATGATAATAATATTAAGAATGATAACATTACTAATAGTGACACTATTCGATAGAGTACGATTAATAGCGTAGTGTTACTAATAACATTGCATTGCACAAATAGGCGGTGTGCACGTTAATGTTAACGGAGTGCTTGCTCTTAACAGTGTGCGGTATGCATGTTAACAGTGATCTCGAGAGGGGCGGAGTGCTTGCTCTTAACAGTGTGCGGTATACATGTTAACAGTGATCTCGAGAGGGGTAGAGTGCTTGCTCTTAACAGTGTGCGGTGTACATGTTAACAGTGATCTCGAGAGGGGTGGAGTGCTTGCTCTTAACAGTGTTCGGTATGCATGTTAACAGTGATCTCGAGAGGGGCGGAGTGCTTGCTCTTAACAGTGTGCGGTGTACATGTTAACAGTGATCTCGAGAGGGGTAGAGTGCTTGCTCTTAACAGTGTGCGGTGTACATGTTAACAGTGATCTCGAGAGGGGTGGAGTGCTTGCTCTTAACAGTGTTCGGTATGCATGTTAACAGTGATCTCGAGAGGGGTGGAGTGCTTGCTCTAGTGTGCAGTGTAAATTTTACTATTTATAAATAATTATTTACATACAATTTATGTCATAAATACATATTATCTTTGCGCAAGAGATTACCAATGCGCAAGAGATCCCCTGTATTCCATATTAACTTTACCTACCCGCATCTTCGCAGTGGAGAAGTGTTCCCCTGATTTCTCTAACTACGAGACTGCATATGTGACCTCTCACAAAGCTCCCTGCAGAGTGGCTGCATTCAGTCTTAATGGTTAGTACATACCTCTAGTACAACCCTACCTCTACTACCACACTCCCTCTAGTACCACCCCTCCCTCTATACCAACCCTCCGTCTAGTATCACCCTCCCTCTAGTACTACCCTACCTCTAATACCACTCCTCCTCCTTATCCTCTGCTATGAAAGAGTTACGTCATTCAGTTTTAATAGTTAGACCTCTACCTCTATTCTCCCCTCTTTCAACTGTTACACTCCCTCCCCTTCTATGAAAGAGTGACAGAATGCATTACTGATGGTTAGATTCAAGCTCATTCCTAGCTTACTCACTCATTCCTTTCCTCTTTCTACAATAAAGCTTCATACTTCATTCTATGAAACTTAATACGAAAACAACATAAATTAAATTTGTTATAATAATGTTACGTATATTAATATGAATAATAATACATATATGTGTGTTTATAACTGTGTATATTTCACAATAGGAGAACTTTTGGCAACAGGATCAGAAGATACATCGATTAAGGTATATGCCTGTGTAGATTCAATACAAATATGTACTTCGCCTAATACTACTAACCTGAACTATTGGCTTATGCTGTTCTCTAAGCATGCATGCGTTATTCCATTAGGTATCGTTTGTTGTGTATTGATCTAATTTTATATGAATTTTACTTTAAGAATATTAAGGAAAATAGATGGCCTTTTCGAAAAATGATATGAACTTATGATATAATAATATAATATATATGAATTTATGGTATATATTATGGTTTACACATATGTAATTTGTTAAACTTTTAATGGGTGGATTTAAAACTTGTATGTCTTTGATGTATACACATATTAATAGACAGTGTAGAAAATAGAAGCATATTTATAATATATAGCTATAGCTATATTATTATAAATCCTAGGAAGATTAAGAAGGAAAAATCATATTATTATTATAAACTAGAAAATGAAACAAAACAAAAAACAAAATTCTTCTAATAAATATTAGTATTATTATTATTAATTATAAATTGAAATATATTATGTGATTATGTATATTTTAATACAAATAATATTAATTATAATAGTACATGCTAATGCTTATCTATTAGCATTACGAGTGCATCTTTTCATGCAACATCCCACCCCCCAATAATGTTAATGAAATCTGTATCATAATGGCTATGAAATAATACTATATATATATATATATATAATATTTACTACCTGTGTGGCTTAGTTGGCTAAGGCTTCAGACACACAAGCAGTAGGAAGAGTGTTCGAGCCTCTTCTGGACCATTAATTGATTTGATAAAATAGGTCTTAAAATACGTCTTAAAATATTATTTAGAAGTGATCTTATATAATTGTGTATAAATAAATGATGGGCTCTCATTAAAATCATGGATGCCTTAACACTATAGCTGCTTTGAAGGGATATTAGAGCTATTTCGTTATAAGTGAAAATTCTTCTAATTTCCTGGATGGGATGAAAGGACTCCATCAAAATAAAAAATATATAAAAATATATATAATTCATAATATTCAGAACTCATGTTGAAATTCTATTTTTTTTATATTTCAATTTTAAATCATTCTCCGTATAAATTTATAATACGTTTACTTAGTAAACCTATTAGCAATTTCTCATATTCTATTACTTTTCTCGTAGCTCCTCACTTACATACTTATCCTTCTCTAGTGTTCTAATCCTAATGTATAACTTACATGGACTGCGGTTGTAATGATGCACAGGTCACGGCGCTGTATCTCGACTAAAGGCAACACATTCGTAAACAATACTAGGCCATAGTTCAACTATAGAGGGCGCTAGTTATATCGAAATAATATCTGAATATATAGTAAATTATTCTAGTTTAATAGAGTACGTATCTCTATATTTATAACGTGTATAAAACATGCGTGTTTATATTGTATATTTAATGATTTTGTATGCAAAGTTTAATCAAGTAAATATATTCTGCTTATAATATGCTAATATAATAATGTGATACCCCTATAGTTGAACTATATGAATGTTTTCCTTTAGTTTACCGTAATCATCACGGTTCATCGAAACAAATTTCCTTATTTAAAAAATATCTCAATCTGATTGGTTGACTCCTTATCCGTTAAAATCTCTGTTTTACAGTACAACTTTTACTTACATCTAATTGTGTACAATATCAATGAGAGATGTTACTCTATGCCTAACTTCCTGTCTATACCGATGATACACATACTAATCATACTAATGTCATGGAGGTTCAACGCTATATAATGACCCCGTGTACGTATCACCTATATATTGACCCCTAACCCCGTGTACGTATCACCTATATATTGAGCCCTGACCCCGCATACGTATCACCTAGATACTGGACACGGATAGGATGCTGGCAAAGAGTGTCAGCGTAGAAGGACATGAACGTCAAACTCAAGACAATCACCCGGTCATAAGAACATTGTACGATCACGGAGCAGTTAGTAGCGCTACTAGACGCGCGTGTGTGTGTGTACTTGTGTGTATGCAAACGATCACGGAGCAGTTAGTAGCGCTACTAGACGTGCGTGTGTGTGTGTACTTGTGTGTATGCAAACGATCACGGAGCAGTTAGTAGCGCTACTAGACGCTCGTGTGTGCGTGTACTTGTGTGTATGCAAACGATCACGGAGCAGTTAGTAGCGCTACTAGACGCGCGTGTGTGTATGCAAACGATCACGGAGCAGTTAGTAGCGCTACTAGACGCGTGTGTGTGCGTGTACTTGTGTGTATGCAAACGATCACGGAGCAGTTAGTAGCGCTACTAGACGTGCGTGTACTTGTGTGTATGCAAACGATCACGGAGCAGTTAGTAGCGCTACTAGACGCGCGTGTACTTGTGTGTATGCAAACGATCACGGAGCAGTTAGTAGCGCTACTAGACGCGCGTGTGTGTGTGTACTTGTGTGTATGCAAACGATCACGGAGCAGTTAGTAGCGCTACTAGACGCGCGTGTGTGTATGCAAACGATCACGGAGCAGTTAGTAGCGCTACTAGACGCTCGTGTGTACTTGTGTGTATGCAAACGATCACGGAGCAGTTAGTAGCGCTACTAGACGCGCGTGTGTGTGTGTACTTGTGTGTATGCAAACGATCACGGAGCAGTTAGTAGCGCTACTAGACGTGCGTGTGTGTGTGTACTTGTGTGTATGCAAACGATCACGGAGCAGTTAGTAGCGCTACTAGACGCGCGTGTGTGTATGCAAACGATCACGGAGCAGTTAGTAGCGCTACTAGACGCGTGTGTGTGCGTGTACTTGTGTGTATGCAAACGATCACGGAGCAGTTAGTAGCGCTACTAGACGTGCGTGTACTTGTGTGTATGCAAACGATCACGGAGCAGTTAGTAGCGCTACTAGACGCGCGTGTACTTGTGTGTATGCAAACGATCACGGAGCAGTTAGTAGCGCTACTAGACGTGCGTGTACTTGTGTGTATGCAAACGATCACGGAGCAGTTAGTAGCGCTACTAGACGTGCGTGTACTTGTGTGTATGCAAACGATCACGGAGCAGTTAGTAGCGCTACTAGACGCGCGTGTGTGTGCGTGTACTTGTGTGTATGCAAACGATCACGGAGCAGTTAGTAGCGCTACTAGACGTGCGTGTACTTGTGTGTATGCAAACGATCACGGAGCAGTTAGTACTAATACTAGTAGAGCTACTTGTCTATGTGTGTGTATAAGTGTAAGTATGGGGCAGAATGTGTATGTGTGTGTTTATGTGTATGTATATGTATATCTATGTGTGTGTGTATGTGTGTGTGTGCTTATGTATGGGAATCTGATAATATGAATATGTATAATCAAAGTGTGCTACTATATTCATGAATGCTACTATATGTGAAGATGTATGAATAGACATAAACAGATGTGTATAGGTATTCACATATTTATACACATGATTATATATGTTCATACTAACCTAACCAGCCTTTTCAAACATTTTCATTATATATATATTGTGAATAAAAAAACATATTTTTTTCATGGAACATATTTTAATTATCATGAAAACTATTTAAACTTTTTTATTTCTTTTTTTTTGTAGTTTTTTCTAAACCAATATGATAATGATAATTTTTTATATATATATATATATATATATATATATTATTTTACTAATAATGCATTAATAATAATTAATGTAATCATTTTTTGAATAATATAGTGCTATATTTTATATTAATTATTTACTGAATATTTAATTAATATACAGAAGGATATTCAGAAGCTATACGTAGCTTATATTAAGAATATCCTTATAACAAAAATATTAAATATTTAATATATAATAATAATTATGAAATAAGAAAATGTAATAACAAAAATGGTGTAATACAAGATATTTATATCGAATATACATATTAATAATAATAATAATAATAATAATAATAATAATAATAATAATAATAATAATAATAATAATAATAATAAATGATAATAATAATAATAATAATAATAATAATAATAATATAAATAATAATAGTGCGCATATTAATACTACGTATGTACATATATTACAAAATATTATAAAAGATATGAATTTTTAATATAGATTAGAGATTACATGATATTAAATATTTAATTTTTGAACAAAATTGGTTAAGTGTGGTTTGACTATTGTATGATTTTATTTGTATCGGTAGATTATTCCAGCAAATGGGTCCATAATAAGTTATATTAAACTTTTTTGCATTGGTATTAACTAAAGGTATTTTAAATTTGTTATTATCGCGCATATTATAAGTAGTGTCTTGTAATTTAAATAAATTTATAATTGTTGTTGAAATTTGATAATTTTTAATCCTAAACATAATTTTACAGGCATTATAGAATATTATTTCTTTAAAAGTTAAAATGTGTTGTTCTTTGTAAATATTATCCACATTAGTTCTATTTTGTTGACGATATAATATTCTTATAGCTTTATTTTGAGCTATACTTATTTGTTTTGATGTTACATCATAATTATTCCCCCATATATGTGTACAATAAATAAGATGGCAATGAAATACAGAATAATATATTAGTTTTAAAATATTGATGGGTACAATATTATTTAGTTTTCTTAGAATTGATAATCCATAATAAAGTTTAGATTTAACCATATTAGTATGTAGTTTCCAATTCATGTTCGAATCAATAATTACACCAAGGAGTTTTATTGAGTTTTTTTGAATAATGACAATATTATTTAATATAATAGATAATTTTGCTTTATTATTATTAAATATTAAATAGTTAGTTTTGCTTAAATTAATTGTCAATTTATTTAATGATAGCCATATATCAAGATTTTTTAAAGTTTTATTCATGGAATTTTCCATAGAATCAAAATTCATAATTCATAATTCTATATAAGTTATATATATATATTGAATCACTTAAAAAATTAATGATAATATTTATTAATAATTTGAATAAAAAAAGTAATAAATTATAATATATACGGATCATAATATGTATCGCTTAAACATTTATGTGTATGGCTAATTAAATTTTATGGATAATTTAACCAACAATTTTTTGCATTCTGCTTTAATATTATGCCATTTATAGTAAATTTATTAAAAAAATCACATAGTTTTGAGGTCTGCCATTCTTATTCATATTATAAAATTAATATGTTGATGTAATGAGATAAATGAAATAAAATCATAATAATAATAATATAAAATCAGATTAGACAATTGCCTGGGTGAAGGAAGACTTATCAAGTCTTTCACCCATTTAAGATTACGAGGAGAACAAATCATATAGGAATATAATTAAAAACAAGAAATAGTAACATAATAAATAGAGTAAAAAATTAAAATAAATCATCAACTCAAAGCATAAACATCCATAGTATATCAACTTTCCGAATATGTGTTCATCAAGTTCAAAACCTTAGGTGAATATACATTCGCCACTAGTATATACGCTGGTAACATTTGAAACCAGAAAATGCATCCATACTACACGATATAAAATATGACAAATTTATGAATTAACCCTTTTTAATGCAGAGTCGCGGCGAGACATAGCTACTAAAGAAGCAGCGTCTCGCTACCTCTCGCTAATTATATATAATGTGTTTAATTAAATGTCTTAAATTAAAATTATAATTTATTTTTTATATTTTACTAAATATTCACCTTCATACTAATTTTTTTTTGTAATATAAAATATGTTATAACCTTTAACAAATAGTTATCCATAACATGTATAAGTATTAGTTAATATAAATAAATAGGTCACAAGTTATATACAGTTATATTTACCCTATTTAAAAAAAAATATTTTTACATTCTGGTTTATTTATTATAACTGTTGATCTATTTATTATTTTCTCTAAATTTAAAAACCAATCTAGAACTCTTGTATATATATATATGGTTTAAATTGATATTTCAGTTAATAAAATAAAAATATGTTTAAAATTATAGTAAAAAAAAATATATCAATATTTAATTATACATAACTTATATATAAGTTGAATTTTAAAAATTATAAATATAATCAGTATATGCAGTATTTAATTATATTTAATATGATATTTACTTTTATATTCTTATTATTAATAGTTTAAGAGTTAGAAGTAAATTAATAGGTCGCCTAAATAAGTAAAAAACGCGCGAAATTACGTGATCTCTATAGCCAAGTCAGTAATAAAAGATTGCATCAAAAAGGGTTAAGAGTCAACAAAATACAAAAAAAAACAAATTTCATAATTATTCTACTATACCTCTTAAGGGGATCCCGCACATAACACGCAATTTGCCAATTTCGTGTATAAATAAATAGGAAAAACATAGGTCCACTAAAAAAAATTGATATTCTATTCATTCAATTTACCTAATTTTTTTTGTAATGTATTCATAACATATACATGCATAGGAAAATAGAAAGTTATTTTTAATATTATTATTTATTATATATTATATATCTAAATTAAAATTAGCGATACTAAAATGATGGTATTTCTATAGAAATTATCATTTTATACAATGAATTCTATACATTTTATTAATTATCTCTCTATTTTACTATTCATGAATAGTAAAATATGTGCACATAATTAAATTCTATATAAAGCAAAAAAAAATAATGTTATAATTATAATAGTTTTTATGTTCTATATTTTTGAATGCACATACCTAGTGCGAAATAATTATTCTGAGAAAACAGCGTTTTAAGTTTGACAGCATAAAAATGTAATATTGAATAGTATATAATATAGCATTATCTTATCGTCATAAAACAAATTGTTATGTCATTTCTAGATTGAATTAATGTCTAATTTTTTTACATATACTAAAAAACACTACAATAAGTATTATTATGTAATAAACAAATATATTTAAAAAAATAAATTATCAACACTTTAAATGTGCGGGATCCCAAATATAAATATATAAAATGTAATAAAAGAAAAAATTAATTAAAAACAATATAATTATATATCACTACAACCCCTCACACCACCCCACACAGGAAGTCACCTCGCTACAGTTCCACCCTAACAACCCCACACCACACCTAACAACCCCACACCACCACACACAGGAAGTCACTGCGCTAAAGTTCCACCCTAACAACCCCACCAACCCTCACTACCCCACACCACCCCACACCACCCCTCACTACCCCACACCACCCCTAACAACCCAACACCACTCCACACAGGAAGTCACTGCGCTACAGTTCCACCCTAACAACCCCTCACAGGAAGTTACGGCGCTACAGTTCCACCCCTCACTACCCCACACCACCCCACACCACCCCTCACTACCCCTCACCACCCCTCACCACCCCTCACTACCCCATACCACCCCTAACAACTCCACACCACCCCACACAGGAAGTCACTGCGCTTCAGTTCCACCCTAACACTCAACAACTAATATCCGGATCCAAAGACTACACCATCAAGATATTCGAATATACTAAGCCTTCCGTTAAGCGCGCCCTCAAAACTATACACGTTTGTCTCCACCCCTACCCCCGCCCCCTACCTTTATCAACCCGCGTTTGTTCCCTTAAAGCCCTACCTACTCGTTTCATCTTTACACCTTTTTAGCCTTATTTCCTCGTTCATCCTACTTTAGACGAATGTTCCATATATACACAATAGTTCAATAGTCATCTATAGTTTCTTATTACAAAACAGCCTTATATCTTGCACAATATACTCTTGTCTTCGTTCACCTCTAATTACCATACCAAGGTCATCATTCTCTCCACCCTACATGTACTGATATTTATATCCTCTGTTACATTGGTTCACCTTTAGATGAAACTTACCACTATTTTACACACACTGAGCTTTATAAGTTTAATTATATATAATTAAGTTTTATTATTATTCTAGTATTCATTTCACAAATTCACGTTCCTTCATCGTATTAAAACACTCACACACATGTGTATTTCTATGAAAAATGCACACACACACACATGCACACCTAACCCCTGCCTGAATACCTAACCTAACCTAACCTAACCCCTCCATCTCACACACATGTACACCTAACCTCTGCCTGAATACCTAACCTAACTCCTGCCTCTCACACACACACGCACACCTCTGCCTCAATACCTAACCACTGCCTAACACACTCACCTAACCACTACCTCAGCACCTAACCTCTGCCTCTCTCAAACACACACACCTAACCCCTGCCTCTCACATACACTTACCTAACCCCTGCCTCTCTCAAACACACACACCTAACCCCTGCCTCTCACATACACTTACCTAACCTCTGCCTCACACACACACTCACCTAACCCCTACATCAATACCTTACCTAACATAACCCCTGCCTCTCATACACACTCACTAACCTAACCCCTGCCTCTCTCGCACACACTCCCCTACCACTACCTCAACACCTAACCTAACCTAACCACTACCTCAACACCTAACCTAACCCCTGCCTCTCACATACCTGATGCCCTATAGGAGTCTTCAGAGATCCGCTCGTTAGCCATACATCCCAGTGGGGAGTTCCTGCTGGCTGGTACTGATCACTTCGCATGTTAGTCAGTGCAGGGGCAGTGTTTAATAGTATACATGATATCATCATCATGTATCTATATTGGTTTACTGTATTGGTTTACTATATAATTATATTAATCTTTAGTACAAGCATGATTTAGCTAACAGGTTTGATTAAACAGTGATTACACACATAGCCTACCTTAGGCTGGCTGCCTATATCATATAGATTATGCTATTTTTTATTAAATAATTAAAATGTACAATTCCTATCTGAACGTACCAAAGATAGTAACTTATGTTTACAATTCCTATCTCAATATACCATTAAGGGCATATTTACCACTAAAAACTATGAAAACACTTATTTTATAAATTTTGTTATTACAAATATTTAAATATAATTCAGTTATATGTTATATATAAATTCTGAAAATTTCAAATAATAATATTGATTATAAGTTCCGAAAAATGATATTTTATAGAGATACGGCATCTCAGATGTTAATTAATATTATTAGTAATTATTAGCAAACTCATTTATGTTAGAATAATTAATTTTCAATACATGTATTAAAAATGTATATCCTTAAATATTATATATTTAAATAAATGTGTCTAGTGTATGTATAAATAATCAGTTTTTATACAAATAGTAGTATTCTAATTTATAGTGTAGTATTATTATTGATAACATCCTGTACTGTGTCCCTCCCCCACTACTATTCTGGTATCCCAATACACCACTTTGCTGATGCCAACCTATTCAGTGATACATAATCATCAACTGCTTATAACAACACAGCCTTACACAACTGTAAAGCCGTGTACACACCGCTAGCATCAAGCGCAGTAACAAGTCGCCACCTAAAATCTATGAAAAATTCTATTTTCTAGTAACAAATCGCTGTGCTTCATGCATGCTATGTGAACAGCTAATTTGCTCAGTAACAAGTCACTCTACTTGATGCTAGTGGTATGTACACCTGTAAGACTATAGTTCTGGTAAGATGTATGTTAGATACACAATACATTGTCACATGCAACATGGCACATAATGCTAACAACATACAGCATTGTATTGTACATTACACACACAATAGTATCTATAAACACAGCCTTAGTATATTAGGGTAAACACATTCACTGTACAATGTATTGTTGCCAGCACTATAACAATGGCCAGCTGACATCAACACCCATATGCTGTGATCAATGCCTACAATAGTGGTCAACAACTATCTGGTCCACACTGCACTCTACACTGTAGTGGTGATAGCATTGTGATATGTGTGTGCTCTGTATACAACAGTCTGATGTTACTGTATCCATGGTAACCAGAACTACTAGCATTTGTGACAATAGTTGTGTTGTTATCAATACACAACTTTTATTTCATATATATTGTTATTGTTATTGTTATTTTTATTTGGTGGAGTCCTTTCATCCCATCCAGGAACTTAGATGAAGTTTTCACTTATAACCATATATGGCTCTAATGTCCCTTCGAAGCCGCTCTCATGTTAAGGCATCCATGGTTTTAACGAGAGCCGATCATTTATTTATACACAATTATATAAAATCACTTCTAAATAATATTTTAAGACCCATTTTATAAAATTAATTAATGGTCCGGACGAGGGTCGAACCCGTGTCCTACTGCTTGTGTGTCTGACGCCTTAGCCACTGAGCCACACAGGCAGTTTATATATATATATATATATATATATATATATATAGTATTTTATATTATGAGATATATATATATATATATATATATATATATGATTATACAAAAATTATATTCAACTAATGATTTCAGTGATATATTGATACAGAATTAATATGTATATAAATGATAACTTGATAACTTTACCCACTATCTACATTCGTATCACTTATACACATGAAATCCATACACTCGCACACACACAACTATTACTACATAATGTTTAACATCCCTTTTAACACATATAATACCCCCCTCATATCTAACCACATCTTCACCCCCACACATAAATACACCTGCCCCATAATTACACCCCTTCCCCACATAACTACCCCTCCCCCATAACTACCCCACCCCTCCTACCCCACAACAGTAAGACTATACGACTATGAGACTTTCCAGTGCTTCGTGTCCGCCCATCCTAAAGATCATCACACAGGTGCCATCAACTCTGTTAGTATCACCACCACCAGCATCAGCCTCTTCATCATCATCAACACATCTCCTACACACAGCAGTATTACATCTGTAACAACTGATAGGCTTTAATAACTCATAAAACCTCATTTCTTATTTCTTAATTGCATTACATTAAATATATATATTAATATATATATATATATATATATATATATATATATATATATATATATAATATTATATTAATAATATTCATTTACATTATAGTTCATTTATGATAGAGTTTTTAATGTATAAAATATGCATATATGAATTAAAATGTTGTTGTGTTAAAATACGCATTTTTGTCATACTCTATGTAATATATATATATACAGTCAACTCTCAGTAAGTCGGACTACGGATAAGTCGGACTTCTCGATAAGTCGGACAAATTTAGTTGGTTTGTTTGGATTTGTATCTAGTATCATGTTAAATTAATCGGATAAGTCGGATAAGTTGGATTGGATAAGTCGGACTTTTCTATAAGTCGGACACATATTATAGTCATTTTTATGATTTTTATACTGGATAAGTCGGACTTTTTTATAAATTGTCAGAAATGTTTACTTTAAATAATGAATATTATAATTTTAGTAAGTAATATTATTGAATACAACATTTTATGTTGTTGATTTTTGCATAATTCCACATTTCGGTAACCCTTTAACTTACGCTGCGCGTCGTACGATTTATTTGCATGATATTCTGAATCTCGGATAAGTCGGACATCTCGCTAAGTCGGACATGTTTTCCCGGTCCCTTGCGAGTCCGACTTATCGAGAGTTGACTGTATATATATATATATATATATATATATATATTTATTTAAAAAAATAACCTTATGATATACATGCTTTTACATATTTTGAAAATTTGAATAAAATATATGTATTATTAAAATGTTATCATATATTATGCCCCCCTAGGTCTGCCACTATAACCCCACCCCACCCCCACACCCCCATAGGTATGCCACTCTAACCCCCCCACACCCCCACCCCCATATGTCTGCTACCCTAACAACCCCACACTCCCCACACCCCCATAGGTCTCCCACTCTAACCCCCCCACACCCCCACCCCATAGGTATGCCACTCTAACCCCCCCACTCACCACACCCCCATAGGTCTGCCACTCTAACCCCCCACCACTCCCCACACCCCCATAGGTCTGCCACTCTAACCCCCCCCACTCCCCACACCCCCATAGGTCTGCCACTCTAACCCCCCCCCACTCCTCACACCCCCATAGGTATTCCACTCTAACCCCCCCCACTCCCCACACCCCCATATGTATGCCACTCTAACCCCCCCCCACTCCCCACACCCCCATAGGTATGCCAATCTAACCCCCCCCACTCCCCACACCCCCATAGGTATGCCAATCTAACCCCCCCCACTCCCCACACCCCCATAGGTATGCCACTCTAACCCCCCCACACCCCCACCCCCATAGGTCTGCTACTCTAACAACCCCACACCCCCATAGGTCTACCACTCTAACCCCCCCACTCCCCCACCCCATAGGTCTGCTACACTAACCCCCCCCCACTCCCCCACCCCCATAGGTCTGCCACTCTAACCTCCCCACACCCCCACCCCCATAGGTCTGCTACTCTAACAACCCCACACCCCCATAGGTCTGCCACTCTAACCCCCCCACTTCCCCACCCCATAGGTCTGCCACTCTAACCCCCCCACACCCCCACCACATAGGTCTGCCACTCTAACCCCCCCACACCCCCACCACATAGGTCTGCCACTCTAACCCCGCTACACACCCCCTCATAGGTCTGCCACTCTAACCCCCCCCCACTCCCCTTAGGTCTGCTACACTAACCCCCCCCTACCCCCCCACCCCATATGTCTGCCACTCTAACCCCCCCACTCCCCCCATAGGTCTGCTACACTAACGACGGACGCATGTATGCCTCAGCCAGTGATGACGGGGACATTCGTGTGTGGGACGGAGTGAGTGGCAGGTGTGTTAACACCTACACCAATGCCCACAGCGGAGAGAGTGTCTTCTCCGTTCAGTTCTCTCGTAACTCTAAGGTTAGCCTAGTCTACCCCTAGTTATCCTACCCTTGGGTTAGCCTAGATTACCCCTAGGTTAATCTACCCCTAGGTTAGCCTACCCTTGGGTTAGACTACCCCTGGGTTAGTCTACCCTTGGGTTAGCCTCGGGGAAGGTTAACATACTTGCGATGATATACTTATTGATGATTTCAAACAAAATTAGTCACATTGTTTACATTGAATTATTATATAGTATAGTGTTTGTAATCCTATATCATGTGATCTTACTGACCAATAAGTTACAAGTGATGCTATGCTTCACTTTATTTAGAAAATAAACATTTTTTGAATAAATCATTATCGTTCATTTTTTTTCATTACTTACATTTATTTAGACACTGTTTATTTATTATTATAATTATTTTATTTAGACACTGTTTAAATATAAATATATTATTATTACTATATAAACAATAGTATATAGAAGTTATAAGAGAATTACGTTCAGACCACACTGTACAAGTATTTGTTAGTTTTACTAAAATTAATGATAAGCCTGGCATAGTAGTAGCTAAGAATACTGAAAGCCTATTATATTATCTATTATATACTTATTGTATAACCTGTTCATTATTATAGTCATTACCAATATACATATATTATGTTAATATCGAAATAATAATTGATTCCATTGACATTCTGTAACACCCTATACACGAAACCCTCCCTCACACCCACTCCTCCCTCACACCAACCCCTCCCTCACACCAACCCCACCCCCACACCCACCCCTCCCTCACACCCACCATTCCCTCATACCCACCCCCTCCCTCACACCATCCCTCTCCCTTACACCCACCCCCTCCCTCACACCAACCCCTCCCTCACACCAACCCCACCCTCACACCCACCCTCTTCCTCACACCCTCCCCTCCCTCACACCCACCCCTCCCTCACACCCGCCCCTGCCTCACACCCACCCCTCCCTCACCCCAACCCTCTCCCTCAAACCCACACCCTCCCTCACATCCACCCCCTCCCTCATACCCACCCCCTCCCCCACACCCACCAGTACCTACTAACCAGTGGTAGAGATTCCATGGTAAAGCTATGGGAGATAGGCTCGTCTCGTTGTTTGATAGCCTACACTGGTGCTGGAGCTACTGGTAAGCAGCAGTATCAGGGCTACGCATGCTTCAATCACACTGAGGACTATGGTTACTATGCGCGCGTGAGTGTGTGTTTAACACAGTGTGAGGGCATGGGTTTAACACGGGGGCAGGACACGTGTTTAACACGGGGGTATGATACGTGCTTAACACGAGGGTAGGGCATGTGCTTAACACGAGGGTAGAGCATGGGTTTACATTTCATATATTAACATTTATATATGTATATATGATGAACATTTAATTAATATATTCCGTAATATTATATTACTATCATAGTTTATGGTGTAAATAGGAATTCTAATATGGGTCTCATATCGATACCGTTTTTCATTTTCGAACGTCGAATTGCTGTCCTTCGATTTTCATCCTCCTGACAAATGAAATCGAAGGATGAAAAAAATCTATCCTCATATCAATACCGTCAATTTTGATATTGTATCACCTAAGTTTTTCAGATATATTTATATTAATATATTGTATCGCGACCTATAGTTAAATAAACTGTCATTCATAAAGTATACATTATATATTAGTTAAAACGTTAAAAGTTATTTATATAAATAATGTAGTGACAATCAAGTTTGTACGATTTTTTATATTGGTTATTTTTAAACTGTTTAAAACAAAAATTTAATTTTTGATATAAAAAAAGTGGTTTATTTGTTTTTTATATAAAATTATAAATAAATATATTAATTTCAATACAATAGTATCATTTAGTATCAATATTATTAATAATAGTATAGATTTTGTATATTATATAAAGTATAATACAAATATAATACAATTAATAACAATTTACTTCAAAAAATCAAATTATTGATAAATATATTAAATATTCTTCATATATTAATATTCATCATATAATAAGGGTTATGCTTGTTTTGAATTTTTTTGAAAAGTCAATAAGTTTAAAAATTATTAAGTTATTATAATTCTGTAAAATACATATTGAAGGTTGACTGCTCTGTATAGATTGATATAGAATAATGAGAAAATATTATATATTTTTGGAAATATAACTAATCTAATAAAGGTAAAAGTGGTAAATGGTAAAATCATTATTTATTCTCAAAATAGGTCATGTTATAAAACCTTTATTTTTATATTTTATTAATCGTTGTGAGATCTAATTTTTTGATATGAGTATAATAACATCTAAAATATTAATTTTTTCAAGTAACATTTTTTTTTTACTATTTTTTCCAAAACGCTCGTATCCCTTTAAATATAATTCTATAGTATTAGTATATCACATAATCACAATCATATAATATGTTTTCATCGGATAAGTTAATACTGCCACCTAGAGGGAAGTGCGAGTTACAGGGTTGTGAATTTATTTAAATTTTTTTAGTTTATTTTGGTTCATTTTTTTATATAAAATTATTGAATATTAATTTCAATACTATAGTATCATTTAATATTAGTATCAATATTATTAATAATAGTATAGATTATGTATATTATATAAAGTTATTCATTTAATAAACATGCCTAGCCGAAAGAAAAATATAATTTGGAAAGAATTTACTGAGATAACTAATAAATCTTTGTATACATTATACTATAATAATAATCATAGAAGTATTTATTACAAATGACTTCCAATATAACAATTTATTAATACAAATTATTTCATAAATAAACTAATATTCTTAAAGAAAAAAACCAAACAAACTAAATAACCCGCAAAAAAACCAACAACCCTGGTGATAATTATAATTACAAAATAATTGATTTTCATCCTTCGATGTATTGTCATCATTCTAAACAGAGGTGTGGTAGTTTCATCCGTTTGTCTGGTAGATGAAAATCTAATAACGGTAATTCGATGGAAGAAAAATGATAAATGTTATTCATGACACCTATTAATATATTATTTTTATTATTTATTCGATAATTTATTGCATATATTAATAATAATTAATCACGGACGATATCTTGTATTCGATTATTATTATTATCGTCGATAGTTTGAAAAATATTATATATCTTGCCTGTATATTGTCATCCAATACCATATACAATTAAGGACATACAGTTGCTTATGTCCTCTATAGCATCATCATCATCATTATCATTATGATTAGTTATCGTCGCTGTACTTCGTTCACTCTTCCGTGACATTACAATCCCCCTAGTGATCGAGTCGGGCATTAATCTCTCTCTCTCCTCTACAGTTATCTACAATGATGAATGTGCCACCTCGCTATGTTGCTGGGATGCCAGGAATGCTGATAGACAGAGACTCCTCTCTCTAGGTTTGTACACGCGAGTGCGTCTATGTATAAGTCGAAGTAGAAGTGCTGATGTTTAGTGTAGTATTATAATATAAGTATACATAAATAATGGTTTAATTAAGTTTTTTAATAAATTTTATTTTAAAGGTAAAATGATTTTTTTTTTTAATTATTTTTTTTTTTATCTGTAAGGTGTAAATAATTGATACAATTATTGAAATTATATTAATGTTATTTAATATTGTAATTAAGTTTATTGAATAAATAGTTTAATATTACAATAATTATATATGTATATATAATTGTATTAACATAAATTTATATTTAAAAAAATACATTAACTATGTACATCAATATATCTGAAGATTTTCTTTGATTTTTTTTTATAAATTTAAATGTCTATTTACATTATTTTTCAGTAAAATGTAGATATATATATATATACTTGAAATACAAATACGTATTCTATTTGATATTATTCATTAGCGAGATATGTGTTTTGATTACGAATAGATGTATATGCAAGTTTACAATTAATTTATAAATAATATTTAAATTTAATTTATAATCACTCTGGGGAATTTGAATTTATATGGATAGATAATTTATATAATTGTTTTAACAGCTATTCTTGGATATTAAAATAATCAAATAACATAACTTAATAGTGATAGAGAAATGTTATGAATGCCGATTTACATGAGTTAAAGGGAGGTACCTGATTTGAAATATTAAATTAATTTTTTTAAATTGAAATTTGTTAATATTATTAATATATGGAATATTATCGTACTACAAAAGTATCCAAATAGGTTGTAAGTTATAAATTGTAGAATTATATGCTTTAAGGGGATATCGCCATGGCTAAATATGTTAAAATCGGAAAAATTACATTTTTGTTTTATTATGTAATATTGATTAATGAAATGTTATTTTGTAACTGTGAAAATATAATATATGAAATCAGTTTAGAAATAGCATAAAATGCATCTTTTATGGCATGCCTTTTTTAAATAAATTATTTATTTTGAAATCTAGATTCAAAACTAATATAAATTATTATGTAATATTGTATACCCTTATAATTAAAATTTAAAACTGGATTTTTTACATTTATTTGATTTATAATATAAATTATTTATTTTGAATTCTACATTCCTAAGTAATATAAATTGTTATATAATGTTTTATATATAATATATAAATTCTATAAATATAGCATTTATATATATATATATATATATATATATATATATATACATAGATGTATATATATAGATAAGAAAACATATCTATTACTTTATAATATTGATTTTATATTAGCTGAATATATAATTGTATTACTTTATAATTTATTTGAATTCTATTGAATTTATTTATTTTTGATTTTTTTATAACAAAAAAAAACAATTTTTAAATTCAATGAAGATATTTTTCGAACACTTATAAACGAAGTAATGCGTTCCCTATATCTATACATGTAAATTCAACAACATGACGATACCCCGATTAATAGAATAGCTAATTTAATAATATTAAATAATTAAATTACCTGTTATCATACACTCGGGAAATCGTTATAATTTATAATGGTGCAGCTTCCTATGTTATATTCATACGAATTTTATGTTTACACTTAATTGATTTTTTACCTAGATAAAAACAAATTTCAGCTGTAAAATATTTATTTTGTTATATAGTAAGGTCAAAATATGTATGATATATTTATTTTCTAAATACATTTAAAAATGTACATATAAAATGTATATATATCGAATTATAATATTTATATTTTATATTTAATTTATATAAAATATAAATACATATAATATTCATAACAGTAAATGAATAAATCGATACAAATATTATATAATGCGTTATTATAATGTTATCATACCAATTTTATACAAATATCTATCTATAGAATAACTTTACGAAACTTATAGATATGTTTTATTTAATATTAAATTAAAATAAATATATATTAACATAATTTATTTCAATTTTTAAAAATATTTAAAAATATAATATATATTTTATATTTGTAATTTATTATTTATCTATTATAAAAAGTTGTTAAATTAATAAAATTTTAATAAAAATTAATAAAATAAGGTATATTTCAAATGGAAACATTATTTAAATAAAATTTAAAAGATATTTTTATATTATTATAATATTTTTCTTAATAAAGTTATTTGGAAAAAATAAATAACGCCCTTCCCCTTAATATGACTTGTATTATAGAATTTAATAATCTTTACAATGTATTATAATGCAATAGCATCAATATTAAAAAATAGAATTTGTATACATAACATTATTATGTATATATACTTATATTTAGTATTAATATATAATTAATTATATACATATATTTAATTTTTATTTAAACATTATAATTATTAACTATTAGGATTATAATAAATAATGTAATGTATATTTTATCATCACATTTATAAAATATCGGTAATATATTATATATTTAATAGCAATACTAATTATGGATAAGCTAATATTTTACATCATAATAGCAATAGAACATACAAAGAACGTGTAGAATTAAAAATAATATATATATATATATATGAGTTGTTTACATATAAGTAAATTATTTCAAAAGTCCTATATAATCCTAAATAATATTTCTCGAATATAGGTGTATATTTTAAGAAATATAATTCGGAAAAAATTCATATACCTTTTTATTTATAATTGTATACTATTTTTCAAATTGACTTATAAATAAATATAATCTAAAAATAAAATTATAATATTTAATATGTTATACGGATGTTGTAAATTTGATGTTTGTTGCACATTAATTGGTAGTAAAGAGTTGCATATCTTTACTTCGCAAAACCCTTGCCTCCCACAAGTATTGTTACTGTATCATGCTTTAAATATATATATATAAATGTTTCAATTAAACCTTACTATCAGAGTATCGGTATAGTAACAGTTCGAAATAGTCGAGTATAAGTTTGAGTCCGAAGTTTTATATTTATTGAGTATCAGTATCAGTTTGAAACGCTTGAGTATCGGTTCAATTGCTACACTAATATATATATATATATATAAATAATAAGAATCTCGTTTCTAAATCAGTCTTCAATATATATCACACATCAACAGCGCATTCGTTTACACATATAAAGTATTGTACTGCCCGCCGCGACCCAAATAAAACCTCCCGCTTACATCACCCCCTCACCATCCATAGGTCACAATGGTTTCGTTCGCTTCATAGCCCACTCGCCCACCTCTCCCGCTATGGTTTCCTGCAGCGATGACTTTAGGGCACGATTCTGGTACAAGAAGAATGAAGTAATCATCTAGAGGCGACGCCCCCAATCTAATTAGATTTATTATTATAATTTTTATTATTTCAGATTTTTAACTCAATATATTCTATAAAATAGTAATAAATAATAGTTTTGTAATGTTTTATTTAAATGTCATGTAAATGTAATTACGAATTAATATAAAGTACTTTTTAAGCTATACACAAATATATATATATATATATATATTTATATAAATTTATGTATATATATATATATAAATTATAGTATAATTTTAATAATCATTATATTATATGCATTGGAAAAACACGATATCTCATAACTGATGACAGATGAAATAATACACACGTACACATGCGTCTATCTCTCGTGTGTTAAGGGGCGTACACTTGCGTCGTGCACAGCCTCTCTCGTATGTTCAGATGCTCTCGGTAATCCGACCACGTGTTGTAAACGAGTCGAACATTCATTCTAAAAATAGACACGGTATCGTAGATATCCTAAATACACGGTAGTAGTAGTAGTAATATACAGTAATAATAATAGTAGTAGTGGTGGTAGGTCAAAGTACGTACAATCCTGAAACCTCATCGCATACGTTACCGTGACAACAATAACGACATCGCTGTGAATGACAGCAGCATTTAACGCACACAAACACAAATATTATCACATATCATTATATATATATATATGTATATATATAATTACAGACAGGGAGAGAGTTTCATGAGAGATACGGGTACAAATATGTTTATTAAAGTTTAGTAACAAACTATTTAAGGAGGAGACCACATTTGCGAATACACAAGCGAATTTGTTATGAAATAATAACCTTGGTTAGACGTTTGGGGTATTCACAAATGTGACCTTAGCTTAGTACTTACTACATACTATATATTATATACTATATATAAATAGAACAAATGCATAAGTGTATTGAGTGAAAAGTGCATATGTTTCGCAGCGTATCTGTAACGTCCGCTTAGGTTCAGTGCAATTATTTAGATATACGCGATAATGTGACTAGAGATAATAGACGCGGGGCGGTACCGTACACACGAGGACACGGCTTTTGAAACTAGGACATACGACGTGTATGACGGAGAGGGGGGTTGCCCGATCGTAGTAGTAGTAATGGAATGTTTAGTAGTTGTGAGTTGGCTAATGACGCTTTAGTCGTCGTGGTACAGTGAACGTAGGAATGACATGACTAATACGGGGTTACGTAATACCAGCGCGTTTATAGCCCGTCGGCTTCACGAGAACGTATAGACTAGAGGAGGAGCGGGGGGGTTAATACCAGTGATTTCGTGCTTAATAATAATACATATAAATAGTAACGTGTACACTTGTCAAGATATCACTGGCTACGGAAATAATATATACTATGAGGGGAAGGGGGTGTGTCTTAGGGATATGAATCTAGAGCACACACGCACACAAGTGGTAGGTAGGTTTGATGATGTAGAGAGACTGGATGTCACTGTACTCGAGGAGGAGGAGGAGGAGGGTCCGATATCATCGTAACGACTAGTAGGAATACTAATATCGTTTTGGTCTCGTTGTAACAGCAACGACGTAAAGGTGTAGTTACGATTGAACGTGATGTTATCGATGTGTGTTGGCTTCGAGATGGATTCTCTGTACCCGTTGTCATGACGATGCTGCTGCTGTAGTGTTGGATCAGACGACCTCCATCCTCTGGCCCCCATTAGGTCTACTCTTGCCCCCGTTACCGATGTTAACTCCGGTTGTTGCCGCTATTCCCGTCTTGTAGCCGGGCTTCTCGGCTATCAGTCGTCGCTCCGGACTGTATAGTGGTGGTGATGATGGTGGTGGTAGTGGTAGAGGTGATGGTGGTAGTATTAGTAGTGGTGATGGTGGTAGTAGTAGTAGAGGAATAGTGGTGGTGATAGTGATGATAACTATAGTAGTGGTGATGTTTAAGGGCGTGGGAATAGTTTTTGTTTGGGATGGGGTTTATATTGTATTATAATTTATAGAATTAATAAAACATTTCATCCACATCATATTTTACTCTATATATAACTAAATGTGTTTTACTAATAATGTAGGGGTGGAAATTAAACAATATAATTCACCAATTTTAATGCATACCTTACATTATTGTTATTGTGAATAATAATGTCACTACAAATGCAATGAATATAATTATATATAAATATATTTAATTTAATATATTATATAACTATATTTTTCTTCAAGAATTATTAATAAAAAAATGTATATTATAATATTTATATCTACTTAGTTTAATTCATTTTTTTTATTTACCTTTATACTAATATTACAAACAAAAATATTGAACTTATTATTATAATAATTATAGACACACTAACATTTAAAACAACAAACTTGTTTAGTATAATAATAATTATTATTAAATTACTTTATAAACATTCTTTTTAATTATATGAATTTTATATAAGCTTATTTTATATATGATGGTGTTAAACTAATTTACTTAATCATTGACTACATTATTTTAAAAATAATTATTATTTTATTAAAAATATTTAAAAATATTATTATATTCATCAGCGAAATCATATTGTGAATATATTTTATATTAATAGGGTAATAATATTCTAAATTAAGTAGTCAAATAATAGAATATAAATACAATATTTTTTAATTTTATTATATAATTAATAAAATTATATTATTTTTTTTAAATATTGTTTTGAATTTGGGAATTTATATTATAAAATTTCCAAAGAAATAAGATTTATAATTACTAAAATAAGTGATATATAAATTAATTAATTAATTTTTGATTCTTATTAAATTTGTAATATAGTTTATAATTTCGCTCGTATATATTTATTTATATGGGGTACAAATACACTCAGTATCTACATTTTTTAATGTGGGGTGATTGGATCCCTGCTATAGTTTCGTCGCCCCTACATTGTGATAAATCTTTGAAATGGTAGGTAAATAAAAATTATATTACAGATATATAGAAATATCAGTATAGGTATTCTATGAAATGTCCTACCTAGTCTGTTTAAAAAGCGCAGTGTGCGGAGCACACTGTGCGCCACGCAGTCGTGCATTGCACTTCTTATGATATTTTTTAGAAAATAGATATAATATATACTAGAATGATAGCTAGGGATAAAAAATATTAATGAATTAAGTTGTAGAAAATTGTCGTGTATTTTCGTATATTTGCGTCATCAATTATCAATTCTATAATACTTTTCAATGTTATTTTTAACTGATTTTTAACGGTTTATCGCGTCGTCAATATGAGCTCAAATTGAATATTGCATATGTCTCAAAATATCTTTATTTACCTTAGAATCACTTCACCAAAAACAGTTGTATCCAATGATCACTTTCATTGTACGTGCGTCGCACGTCGTTCAACCATATGTTAAACCATCGATATAAAAAATACTTTCTTTAAACGCGCGTATATTTACTAAATACTAAAATACTATTTAGGCATATATTTATAGTTAACCTAAAATACAAATCTATGATTTAAGATGAGAAGAGTGAACGTAGGACTATTGACGCAAAGTTAATTATAGTATTACATCACTGATGATCATTTATAAACGCTAGATAGGTATCCATGTATCCATCGCGAAGTTAATAATAGACGGATTCTATTTATAGGTATAATACGTTGGTTATTTATAGACATCGATATGATATTTATAGATTACCTGTAAGTGTTCCACAGACCGCACAATGTTTCCCCGGCTATTACCTCACCCATGTTCATACCTATTAATCTGCAGCAGTGTGTGGGTGTGTGAGTTATTTACGAGACATGTGTCATGTAACATGACTACAATGGTAATATTGATATATATACTAGATATTGATACTTCTATGATTCATAATAATATATAAATACATGTAAATATATAATATAAATTTGAATATATATAATTATATATATATAATATGAAATTTTCTTTATAATAATTATATGTAATTGGTAAACCTAAATTATAAAGTAATTATGATAGTACCTATCTATATTATCTATAGTGTATCTACGTTTATATATTTATATGTATATGTATATATATATATATATATATATATATATATATATATATATATATATATATATATATATATACGTATACGATCGTATACGATCTAGAGGAATTCATCAATCTATCGTCCCATATATATTTTCTTTCAACCTATTTACTGATATAATTATAAACTAATTTACTAAGTAGTATTACCATTGGGTTACTCGATGATGCTATACTAATAGGAAATATAAATTAAGTAGAATTTACTTAATTCTACAAGTTTCTCCAAATGTAGGTATTGAAATTAACATTAGTAAAAGTAAAATGTTGTGCCTAAATATCGATGAGTCTTAGCAAGATATCCTATAACCCCGAGGTTATAGGAGGTCTTGGTCTTAGGGTATGTTTTCCTGATTCGATTAATACAAAGCGTGGATAAATAGATACTCGGATGTCAAATTTGTTAGGTAATAGGTAACCTATAGGTATAGGTAACCTATAGGTATACTTGAAAATATACCAGTAATCACACGGATGTTGTTAAATTTAAAATGGTACTTACACAAATGGATATATCGGTTATAACCAACAGTTTGAACTATCAATTATTCGTACATGAGCTGGTGTGTGTCGAAGTACGCATAGTATTAGAGTTTATAGAGTTTATTATTATAATAAACTATAGTTTCCTACTATAGTACATATAACATGAATGTATACATTCATGTTTCTATATATATAATTATATAATTATATTTTACAATTACTATTGAAAATCTCTTGATGAAATTAAATATATCTTATATGAAGACGAGTGGTATCAGGCTACTCTCCCATTCATGGCTTAAGTCCTTAAGAAATAATTATTTCTACTAGAAATATAGATCTAGTGGCATATCTATTTTCTGTAAGAAAAGTATTACCTAGTATATCTAATTAACCAATTCTGATAGGTAAATATGTATATCAATAGCGTTCAGTTACTTCACACATCATAAATATACAATTTTAGTAATAGAATCTTTCAAAATACCATCTATAGATCGATATAAAATAGTAATTAATATTAAATATATATAATAGTAATTAGGATTAAATAATAATATCTTATTGTTCCCAAACTTAGATATAGGGGAGAGAAGGGTATTGTGGCCGATAACGATATTTCAAGAACTATTATAGTTATCAAAAAATTATATATACGAAAAATGTAGATAATTGAATTCTAAGAATGATAGTGTACATCATTTTTTATTTATATCAATATTAATTATTGATTTTCGATTAGAGAAAAAAATCAAATAATCGTAATTTTTATCGAAAAAAAACGTAAGGTTTACCTTATTTTATAAACAAGTTATTGAATAAAATTATGTATTTTTAATATATTCAGTTAAGGTAATAAATAATATATCAAATTACATTTATAACAATATTCAATAATAACATAATGACATAGTAATCTGTTATTTAAACCAATGAGTGCGAGGCGGCTATTGTGGCCGATGCGTGGTGGGTATTGTGGCCGATTAATAACCATTCAGCATCGAGATAATTTCAATGTGAAAGCGTCGATTCCTGACATTTCATTTTCGATATTGAATCGATGTTCAATACAATTTTTATTTGTCATTTCGTTCACATTTGCATTAATAATGTGAGACATATTAAACTAATTGATTAAAAAATAAATTTGTAGCTGAATATAAGTAAAACTAAATGGGATAACGATTACTTATTTTTATATTTAATATAAAAGTGCGTGTGTATCTTGATATCTGATACAATGTATTTTATTTTCTAATTATAAAAATAGTACGTATTTGAATACATGACGCGATCCTAGTGGCTATTTCGGAACTATCAACCATATATTATTATAATAATAATATTTTATTTTTTATTTATTGAATCACACATATAATAATAGCGGATACAAATGGACCCCTCAAGAAGTCATAGACTTGTACATGTTATAAATAACTGTGAGGAGCCCCGGACAATACAAAACAAATAGTAACATTTTTTTTTCTTGTGTTTTGATTTATCGTTTATTAAATTCTTGATAAACACAAGAGAAAAACAAGAACTATCTGGAGTCGAATAATACCCGCACTAGTGTATTTTATCTCTATTTATACGGAAAATTTGCTTTTTTAATAAAAATCAAATACTTACTTAGTTACTTAGTCCCGTGACGTCGTCATCGTAGGGGAACACATGATAATGAATAGCACAACTTTCTCCATTTCGAACGATCTTTTGCAATATCTAAAAGTTGCCTAAGAGAAAGATGGGAAAATTCGAATATATCATTCATCCAATTTCTTTTAGGTCTTCCTCTTTTCCTCTCACCTTCGACATATCCATGAAGAATAGTATTAGCTAACGAATCGTGACGAGTTATATGTCCGAATTTGGTCATTTTTCTTCTCATGATAATATCCAGAAGTGGTACATATGGAAAATCAAATAACTTGAATACAAATAATTAAATGAGTAAATGTTGATAGCCATTATTTAGAACAACATATTGTAATTGTATATACAACTTATTGGATCATAATATCCAATATTAGTATGATATATTTTGTTTCTTGTAATTTAATAAAAACATCGGCCATAATACCCTTCCCTCCCCTACCTACATAATCTAATATTAGGGTATACCCTAACAACGTTCCTACAAATTTCGATATCAATACAATGGATATTACGTAATAATAATATATATTATGAAAGGATTGAATAAATAAGAATTAATTTAATAAACCAAATGGTTTAAACAATATTAAAAACCAATACACATATATTATTGATAAATAGTTATATAAAATACAACTTACTAAGATTAATATATATATATATATATATATATATATTTATTTTATAATTCATAATATTACGTAACATTATTATTTATATATTATTCTTATTAATAATGAAACTTATCGTGTTAATATACTATTAATTGTCTCTGATATAAGCAGTATTTATTCTTTAATTACTCTGATGTTGTGTAAATCTGATAATAATAATAATAATATACATATACACAAACGTTAACACACACACGTGCTAATGTGGTTATACTGATATGCCCGTATACTAAGTGGCGCCACTAGTTTATCTACTGCCACCTAGTGGTGTGAAACATAACTGTCGACTAGCGACTGGATTATCGTCACGTGTGGTACGCATTAGAGTCACGTGGGTTTACGGTGACCTTCAAGAGGAGGAGGAGACAGGGGAATGATGGGTTCTGATTAGCTTGAATAGTCACGTGATTCTATAGGGTGTGAGATACGTGACAGAACTGCATATATTTACATGTACACACATATGTGTGTGTGTATGTATGCATGTGTGTATGCATGTGTGTATATATGCATGTGTTTATGTTGGTGTTCATACATTGGAGATGCTAGGAAACTTTATATCATTATAGCATATACTTAATAATTTATATTTTATATATATTTAGATGTGCCATTTTCTATAATGAGATTATATTAATACTATATTATATAGTCTATATATATACCATTTAATATAAATATTTATATACTAATGAATATACTTAAGTATATATATATACTAATATACACGCATATATAGTTATATTTCAAATAATTACCAATGTATATATATATATATATATATATAGTATGTATTAATACACTAAAAACTACTATATTAACAGTATCTCCCACAGGATGTACATATATACGTATATAACTTTTATATTTTATTTATTTGTCTCCATAAGATGATTAAGTTCAATTCTAACATTACATATATTTTGATTTTCCTTTCAGAGTTATATATATATATATATATATATATATATATATATATATTGATTTTGATGGAGTCCTTTCATCACAGGAGTTCCTCGTGACTTCTTGCCGGGGATGAAAAATATGGAGTACTTCTTACCCCATTATTTTCAATATTTAATTATCTCCCATACTAGACATTTTAAACAAATATCATGACATTAAATTCCATACATATATTCTGACGATATACAAATTTACTATAATTTACCTTACCTATCCACAAACACATCAATACTAAATGACCTCTGGAATACGTACTATATTGTCTTACTACATATTCACTAAACAGCCACATAACTACTACAATGCTGATACATACCTCACAACCCTACCACACATACCACACATCCACATAAACAATCACACTATAAAATACTCTCCTATACGCTAGAAATCTCGGAATAATAATTGACGACAAGCTAACTTTATCCCATCATAACACTGACATATTCAAATCATATAACCGGACCTTACGACTTATAAGACATTCGATAACAACTGAACTTACCAACATTATCAAAACTTTCCTAATACTTTAACGACTAGACTACTGCAACTCATTACTGCACAAATGTCCAACACATCACTGTACTGCAACTTAACAGACTACTTTACTCTGCTTCACGACGGGTAGTTCAGTTATATAGTCGTGATTATTGTCGTGTGTGGTGTAGTGAGTCATAAGTAGTGTATTGTATTGGATGCGTTGTGTGATGGGTAGCCAGCTGGCTGCACTAGTGCACCCCATATAGTGATATATCCCGACTAGATAACCGAACTTCACTGACTGACTACAATCCAGCTTATCTACAAAGAACTAGCAACCAACATAGATTACATATATACTATTCCATAATTTAGGGGCATGTATACATAACTGTAAGAACCTCTCACGAAAACAAGAATTTGGATTCTCCATAGCTGCCCCTAAATTATGGAATAGTATAACATTATAAAAGTGTACCCCATTACATCGATCCATCTCTTCGACCCAAGTTTTAAACGTAGGTTAAAAACTCACCTAATATCCATTGCCTATCCAAACTAAATAAGTGCTACGGACAAAATTCTATAATGAAGTTGATGGCAATGTATAAACCACGAATTTACAAGGTTACAATGTCGCAAAGTTATACGGTTTCAGGTTACAAGGTTACAACCAGGAAGTTAGATTATTTTGTTAACTTTTAAACACATTTCTCTAATATCCCTTCTAAGCCATCCTTGTTTTAGGAATACATAGTTTCTATATATATATATCAAATATATGAAAGATATCTAAAACTACGAACCTCAAGATGAACATTCCATCTCTTCTCAGGTAGCTCTCGGTGAACTTAGCTAGTACGCCTGGCTCCCGCTGGGCGGTGTCGAAGGCGCGAAGTTGTTTTCTTACGTAACGTACCTAAAGAGGACGAACATGACGTAACATATATCGTGTGGGTGTGTGTGTGGGTGTGGGTGTGTGTGTGTGGGTGTGTGTGGGTGTGTGTGAGTGTGTGTGGGTGTGTGTGGGTGTGTGTGAGTGTGTGTGGGTGGGTGCGTGTGAGTGTGTGTGGGTGGGTGACACATGGGATGTCGGTGTGATAAATTTAAACACATTCTATATATATTACTGCTCCGATATATATGTATATGTGTACAATAATATATTGAATACAATCAATTCAGTTCAGAATTAGGGAACTAATAAGTCTTCAATAAATGATGGGGTCATTGTGGTGCAGTACTTTTAATTAGTGCATATATTATAATATATATATATATATATATATATATATATATATAATATATATATTATATAAGTCACGCTTCCATATACAGCCCATGTACCGTATACTATACGTATATGCATGTTATGTATATATATATATATATATATATATATATATATATATGCTTATATATGCATTAGACTGACTATATTTAATCCGATAATTTCTACATGGCTGATGTAATACATGTATGCATATGCATACACCCATGGGTGTATAGAGTAGCATATATATATATATATATATATATATATATATATATATACATGCATATATACATATATGCATATGCACACACGATAGTATTATACTACGCTAGAGTGTTTGCAGTCAGACTGAGGAGAAGTAAACATAATAATCGCGATGTAAACAGGATGTTGATATAGCGCAATATCCGTTTTGCCAGAGAATATAATATAATAATATAATTTTCAGATTGTTCACTCATTCAAAGTGTTCGAATAGTAAATGAATATATTTCGCAGGTTTCAAATAGTATTATTTTTATTAAAATAAGTATTCAAAGTTTTAAAATAGTACATTATTTATTTCGAAGGTTTCAAATAGTAAATATATTCATTTCGAAGGTTTTACATGGTAAATATATCCATTTCGAAAGCTTCAAATAGTAAATATAAAAAATTATACAACATTCTGTTATTCATATTCTCATAGTATCCTAGTATACTAGTACCCCTATAGGGGAAAGTAACCTAATACGGACACTTTAACAATAAATGGTCTTAACTTTTTATGACTCATTATTTTTATTCAAAAATTACAATACATTAATATTTTATGATTATAGATATTATTGTAATTTTAAAATTTTATTTAATCTTTTAATTCCATAGATAACGGGGGTGTCCGTATTCGGTACCCATGTCCGAATACGGACACCATTTGTTATAATACGGACACCCTATATAACACTAGATAAACTATATATTATTGATGACTCAATCACACAAATTACAATTACGTTATTTATAATTAATTTTATGAAAAATATATTGTAATTTAATTAGTTAATATTTTATTTATTTTTATTATTTTTTAATTAATAATACAATTTAAGTGTCTAAATAATATTTTTTTTAGAATTAGCTTTATTGGTAGTATTAATATTATAACGCACGCGATTTTTATGAAAATCAGAATAGTTCATACGCTGTGCGTTGATTGGTTATAGGGTGTCCGTATTAAGACATTTAGAGTGTCCGTATTAGGAACTTATATGACATCTAGATGCTTATAACTTAATGAATATTTGATAAAAAATATAGAAATTAAAAATACAATTTTTAGAATGCTTTAGTTTTTAATAATGTATTGTTATATTTTATATTAATACATTTATATATACCTGAGAAGGTTTTAAGTTGAATTTTTTTTTGATAAATTTAAAATCGTAATAAAAAAATCAGTTTATTGGATATATCAGCAATATTTTGAATAATAAAAAAATAAAAAATAATTTGTTAGACTATTTATATGATTATGAATATTTTATTAATTAAACATTTTTTTTGTAGGATTTATGGTTTCTGAGATACCGAGAGTGTCCGTATTCGGGCACTGTCCATATTCGGTTACTTTCCCCTATGTTGGAGACAACTCGGTATTTATATAAGTTAATTTTACTGAATGTAATATTAATATTAGTTCATATAGTATGTAGCCCCATCATTTACTATAGTAAATGTTCTGTAACCATGGTAACCATCTGCAGATGAATTCTAATTTCATTCACACGTGTATCACCATTTTCTATTGCAGTTCCTAGATATTTTAATTTATTCACTTCTTAAAGTTGTAATCCGTTCATATTAAACTCGACATGATAATTTAATTTTTGATATTAACCATTATTTTACTTTTTTATCTCCTACCAGTCAGTTCTTGTAGTTATTGATTTCTACTTATAATAAGGTCGTTGTCATTACTAATGGATCACTGGTAGTGAATCAACAGTGAATCGCGAGTCACATAGTGTGATTTAGGTCTATTACTACCCTATAGATATCACGATCATCTACACTGTTAAAAATAAGGGTATAACATTATGAATTATATGGTATAACATATGGAAATACGAGTTATACCATACAATTACGTTAAATGGTATAAGATCACATATTATATGGTATAACATTTGATTTTTTTAGTTATACCATATAGATTCATTGAAATGGTATAAGATCACACATTATATAGTATAACATTTGTTTTTTTTATTTATACCATATAGCTTAATTTAAATGGTATAAGATTACGAATGATAATGTATAACATTCGTAATTTTTAGTTATACCATTATCTATTAAATATAATGGTATAACTTTATGAATTATATGGAATACAATATGACAATACCAGTTATACCATAACATTTTAAAATTAAGTTTAAATTTGATTGAAAATAAAATTTATAAGAAATATAATTCATAATAGTATCCTTCATAATATCCTTAATATAACAGTTTACTTATTGTTGTGTTATATTATTATAGACATGGCATTTATTGCTTCTAATTGCAATTAAACTGGTTTTCAGAAACTATATAGATTCCCCATAGGGAAATATATATACATAGAACTATAAAAAACTATTGTTATACATTTATTTACAATACAAGCTAATAGGCATAATTTGTATATTATATATAATTCCCGGAATTAACTTATAATCAACCCATAATTACATAATTTCATTTTATTTATTTACACATTATATTTCCACTCTACACTCAACATGAGAAGCATCTATTTTTCAACTCATTACAATATACATAAGGTATTTATACTTATATTATATATATATATATATATATATATATATATATATATATATATATATATATATATATATATATATACACACAAATTATATCATATTATATATATAATATAAAAGTTTATATAATATATAATTTCATAATATATTTATATATTATTTATAATATATAATTAAATTGTTAGAATATTATTATATAATTATATATATATATATGTTATAAATTCACAGTTGTAGATATATCGATTAATGTAATATACATTTAAATGCATTTATCATTACGTAACAGAAATCGATATATCTACATAAAACTTTAAACTATATTTCGGTGTCTCGCTCTGTGTTAATTGTATAGCCATAGCCATGCATGGCCATACATGTAAATGTTTTTATCGTCTGTCAAGTATATTTCGTTATTTTTCTATAGAATAAATTCCACTAGGTGAGATTGCCTCATTCTTCGTTATGCATATCATCAGGTATGTACTATTATTATTATTATAATTATTATTATGTTATATTATTATTATGTTCAACAGGTCTTTGCTTTGGTTAATACATTATATTAGAACATTCACTTTATTACATATATATATATTATCATGATAACTATATTCTATAGAATATAATATTGTATACATATTAATATGCAGGAAACTGAAGAATTATTTGCAGAATTTCAAATTCATTTAAAATATTAGAAAAACGGCAGGAGAGGGATGAAAAAGCATATAACGTATATACAAAAATATATAAACGAATATATTGATGTGCTAGGTAGCGTTAATACGCAAACTGATCAAACAGGTAATTTAGTTATTTAATTAATAACATTAGTTAAATATCTATGTTAACTGTTGTACACATATTATCAATATCCTTCTATCCTTAATCAAATATAGATTATAAAGTCTATAATTAAATAAATAATATAATTTTTCCAAAAATAGATGCGGGAATCTTATATTTTATAATGGGAGTTTGCGAATTATTGAAAAATGAATTTACAATGAAAATAAAAATAAGGTTACTTAATAATTACTTAATAACTATAGATTTAATATTATAGTTATTTTATGATTTTTCGTATGCTAATTCAAAAGTATAGTATACTCTATTATATATATAACTTCTATTGGATTTTTCTAATTACAATTCTAACCTATATTTTATATAGTATTATCATATATGCTATTAACTGTATAAAGTTTCTTATACGATACATATGTATACTATTATATAATATGCAATATTATTATATACTCGAGTATACTATATATATATATAGATATATATAACTTATATAAATATTTGAATTTTAATTTCAGGAAATAATGACTCCATGGATACATGGATATATGCATATATCAGAAAAGAGGATGCGTATTATGTGTGTCGATAATTGTTTGGTTTTCGTTCAAAATAATTTATTTCGTATTTTATTAAGTGGTATTGTTAATTTTATTTGTTTCATAACATGTCCTACAAACATTAATTGTTTATGTAATGTTGTATCACTTTATTTATTTTAAAATGTATCTGTTAATAAACAATATTGTTATACCAAAATATGTGGTTTTTAGAAAATAAATTATCATTATAAATGTCGATTCCATACATAAATTAATAATATAGAATAGTAAGTTATTATAAACACTGATATAAATTTAAATAAAATATAGTATAACTTTTAATAAATTATGGTATAACTTTATATAATATATGGTATACATTTTAATAAAATATAGTATAACTTTTAATAAATTATGGTATAACTTTATATAATATATGGTATAAATGTTAATAAATTATGGTATAACTTTATATCAAATATGGTATAAATTTTAATAAATTATGGAATAACTTTATATCAAATATGGTATAACTTTTTATAAAATATGGTATAACTTTATATAATATATGGTATAAATTATGGTATAACTTTATATAAAATATGGTATAACTTTTTATAAAATATGGTATAACTTTTTTAATTAGTTATACCATAAATGGTATACCAAGGCGCCACGGGGTTATACCATTTTGTAATCAATGTTATATCATTTATTTCTAACAGTGTACTGTATATTTTTATTTCTGTTCTAGGAAGATGTTATATATACAAATGCATTAATAAAGCAACTATCTATTCATTCAGCAACATAGTGAGTACGGCTTGGAATTCACTATAGGTATACCTCGTTCTGTGACTTCGGCTAAATCTATAAGCATATTTATTACAAATATAGATACTCTTAATAGTAATGGCAACTTTTATGTTAAACATGCATAAATGTAATGTCGTTATTTTTCAAATATTATTGTTTTTCTAGTTTTCGTTTTCGTTTTGTACTTTATTTTGGTATTTGATCTTACCTACTGTATAATCATATGATATGTTAGGTGTGGAGATATGTCAAACAACCAATATAGGGACCGTATATCATATATGGGTCTGACCAACCCGATACCTCATCCCTAGTTATTTGATGATGTATTCAGCTCGTTTGATCAACATCCCAAATATTGCTTTTATTATTATTTTATTTACTTTCGGTGAGTGTAAATCACAACTTATTATATTTTTTTTACTATTATTCGTTATATATCTGTCATTATTATGTATTGTTACCCATCGCTTTGAATCTATTCAATAAACTATTACCTATCTATCTATCTATCTATCTATAACTATTTGTAGCAATAACATCTTCCACTTACAAACTAACGAATTAAATAAAAACTCAACTGTATTGTTTAGGAGGAATACATCGCTTAAATTATCATATAAGAATTTAATTATATTAGTTATCTCATAATATCTCCAAAAGTTCCTAAGCACCATGGTAAAGAAAATTGTCATGAAGTCTACTATGATAATAATCCTTTAATTTTCCATATGTATGTTTCGAAAAATACTCTAATAATATATGATATATGCAATTTAAACTATGTTGAAATGTGAGTATATCTCACGGAATGCAGATTCTTGGTCTACAATATATTCTTCCGCTTGTGATTTAATATTTTAAAGATAATTATAATATTTATTTTGCTTTTGCAATTACATTAAACTAATTTTACAGTAGTTTTATAACTTTCTTGTATTACCTTTTTTGTAATCGGAAAGAATTCCAAGTTGGTTAATTTTCTAGGATAACGCGATTTAGATCCAATGATTTTATATTTAAATAATTTGTGAAATTAAGTAAAATTATTATAATATAAAATTATAGAATTTCTATTAAAAAAAATCATGTGTTCATAGTTTGTTTACAAATAAACAAATATTCTAAGACAATTTATATTATTGATTAAAAGAAAATATAATTGTAATTTTAAAGATCATACAATAAATAACTTAATTAACCATATGCATATGAGATAAATAACATATTACCAGCTAGACATTCATTCATTTCTATATTGAAATTTTGGTATCTAATTATAGAGTATACTTTATACTGGCTACTTTGGAATTCACTTCTTGTTATGAAAAAAACTAGCGGAAATAATCTCTAGTTTTTTATACTACTAAACCAATTAACACTTATTGAAGAAAGTATAGCATATATTTTATGATAATTATACAATATATATTTATTGTTTAGTAATGATTATATTATAAATAATTAGTACAAGCATTGCAGAAACTAAAAATATCAGTTATGAACGTAAGAACAATACGTCTACAAAATAAAAGAAATGAACTAGCAGAACTAACAAGAAAGAATAACATAAATATACTTGGAATCGTCGATCATAAAATTTGCCACGAAGAAAAGATCAAATACGAAAAATACGAAAAATTAACACTCATAACAACCTCTGCCTGGCGTAACAGCAACAATGCATCCTCAGGAGGAGTTGGCATATTAATTGATAACAATTCTGAAAACGCACTGGCAGAAATAATAAAGTGGAATAACCGTATACTAATAGTCAACTTCAATGGTAATCCCAAGACAACGATAATCGTGCAATACTCACCATGCGAAGGAAGTCCAAACGCTGAAGAACACTACAAGCAACTAGAAATAGCAACTTCAACAATTCCGATTCATAACGTCTTACTCACAATAGGTGATTTCAACGCACACTTAAGCGAAAGTCACATCAACAGATATACATATCACGGAATCACAAACACAAATGGTAAACTTCTTATCGATTACGCCGAAGAAGCTAATATGAAAGTAACAAACACACATTTAAAAAACGAATCGGGAAACTCTGGACCTTCATGTCAGATACTAACGGTATTAAAACACAGGTAGATTATATACTCATTCGAAACAAGTGGAAAAATAGTGTGAAGAACTGTGAAGCATATAGCAACTTTAGCAGTATTGGATCTGATCATCGAATTATAACAGTAAACATACGTCTTAGCCTAAGATCTAATGTAAAACAGAAGAAAAGGATAAACTATGACTGGTCAATGCTAAGAGATCCGAAGATATGCAAAGAATACAGCAAACAAGTAAAACACACATATAATGAACTAAAAGCAATATCCACTGAAACATCCACAACAACTACCTACGATCACTTTATAAAAGCAAACGAAGAAACAGCAAAACTATTAATACAAAAGAAAAGAAAACCTCGCGACAAAATAATCGCCCAAGATAATAATATACAGATACTCAGAAATTCGGCGCAAACAGCATACAACGTATATTCCGTACTGAACACTATCGACTCACATGAAAAATTAACTCAAGCTAAACAATCTCTACAAGATGAATACGATAAAATCGAAGCTGAAATTCTCGAACGCAACGTCAAACTTGTTGAACAATCAAACGAGCAATGTAAGCACGCAGAAAGCTGGAAGCTGATCAATAAAATAACTGGACGGAAAAATTCAAAAAGAAGTAAAATCAAAGCTAATAGCAAAGAAGAACGCGTAACTAAATGGTATGAACATTTCAAGCAATTACTGGGAAACAACAATGAAGAATACGAAACAAGTAACACAGGAATCAAGACCATCAGTGGAAATAATTCTAACATAAAAACTGGACCTTTCACGCCTGAAGAATACAGCAATATTAAAGAACGACTAACGGATGGTAAAGCCACAGGACCCGACGAAATTGCTCCTGAAATCCTAAAATACTGCAACTTCGACGACATAATCCTTGAATTTTCAAACAAAATGCTGATACATCATGAAATTCCAAATCAATGGCTAAATTGTAACATCGTTCCTTTTCCAAAATCAGGTAATCTCGAAGACGTAGGAAACTACAGAGGAATTTCTCTTTCTGCAATAGCTGCAAAAATGACGAACAAGATGATATTAAATCGAATTCAACCTCATATATATCCGATACTACGTCCGAATCAGAACGGATTTAGAACTGGAAGATCCACGATGTCGCATATGTTAGCACTCAGACGTTTAATCGAAGGAGTGAAAAGCCACAATCTCAAGGCTATTATCATTTTCGTTGACTTCAAGAAAGCATTCGACAGCATAAACAGAGTTACAATGCTACATATTCTGGAAGCCTATGGTATACCCGAAGTAATAATACAAACGATCGCCCTGAAGAGGAATTCGGATTCGAAATCACAAAGAAACAAAGTAGACGTCATTCAGCAACAATATTAACGGATCTCAGTTACGCAGATGACATAGCTCTAGTATCCTAAGAAGTCGAACAAGCTCAACTCATGCTAACAAATATTGAAATAGAAGTCGCTAAAATCGGTCTCCATATAAATGCAAAGAAAACTGAAATAATGTCCTTTAACTACAACACACCAGTCAACATTGAACTAGAAAACTGCACTGCAATAGTAAACGTCGTTAACAATTTCAAATACATGGGTGCGTGGATGTTGAGCTCACAGAAGGACTTCGAAATTCGTAAAGCACTTTCGTGGTCAGCAATCCACAAAATGAAGTCAATCTGGAAATCCAAAATGAACATAAATCTGAAAATAAGAACCTTCAAAGCGACAATCGAGCCAATATTACTATATGGAAGCGAGTGCTGGACAATAGATGCTAGTCTACGTAAGAAAATCGACGGATGCTATACCAGATTGTTAAGATTGGCGACCGATACTTCATGGAAAGAAAAGATAACTAACGTTCAACTCTATAGAGGACTGCCAAAGATTACTGATGTCATTAAAGAAAGAAGACTGCGACTAGCAGGTCATTGTATAAGACACAATGACGAAATAGCGCACAATCTAATATTATGGACGCCAAAGACCGGTAAACGAAACAGAGGACGACAACCCAAAACATTTGTAGATATTCTAAAGAACGACTGTGACTACGAAGATGAAGACGAAATACGTTCATTGATGATGGATCGTGCTGGATGGAAGAAAATGTCAAGATCTGGTCGAGCGAGAGCTCGACTAATGTAAAAGTAAGTACAAGCATTGATAGAAATTGAGTATTATTTAATCATAATATCTTTGAAAAAAATGGTTTTTTTTATAAATTCTTATAGGGATAAAGCTGATTTAAGATGATTTATCTACCTATAAACCCCTCCTCCGTGACAACACGCCTGTACTAATCTCTCGAACGAGATATATGTTAGATTAACCTAACCAACAATTAATAATTTCTAAACTATTAATCAATTTAATTTATTGATCGGAAATTATAGGAAATGTTGGGTAAATATATAATATTATAATTTATAAAATCATACACATAATTTACATACACATAATTAACGGTGAATGGAGATGAATTACAAATATAAAGTAATTACATGAAATAGATTACATTACCTATACATATATTAAGTTATATTTATAGGATATGAATGAGTGCAAACCTGTCCTCTCCAATACAGTGATCGCACCAGCCACTTTATTAGATTCACTATGCTAACAATGCTCAGAAATACGTACCTGTTGATAATAAGGTGTTATTAGTAGTATATTACAATAGTAGTAGTATTAATATATTTAATATATATATATATATATATATATATATATATATATATATATATATATATATATATATCAAGGCCATGTGGTTATGATCGAACACCGATGATATATTAAATGACAAATGTAGTGTAAGTGGGTATGTGTATTAGTGTGTATGTGCGTATGTGTACGTATGTATATGTGTGCGTATGTGTATCTATGTGTAGGCATTAACATTTCACATGTCACCCGTATAGTAATAAACGCGTGTAAGTGCGCACGTATGACCGCGCGGACAAGCGCATGCGTTCACGTACACATACACATACACACATACGCATATATACACTACGTCGTACGTGTCAGAGTGGTGGGTTTACTGACATGCGCGATCGACATTATGCATTATATATACGTATATATATCGCGCGCGATAATAGATGATGGTCAACGGAGGACAATGATAAGTGGTCACTTGATGGTCAGTATAATGTCCTTGCGGACAGAGGTCATCCGTGTGCTATTAACGAGTGAGTGCCGCCCGCTGTCCCGGAAGCAAAACAACTATTGTCAGGCTTTCTGAACGAGTTTCGGGCGGTTCTCGAACAGGATATAATATCGTATCCGTTAATGAACAATCATAATAAATGCATTTATATTTAGCATTTACATATGTATATCCTTTATTTTATATGACTAGTGTCATATTTATAAATATTTTCATTTATAGACTATGTAAATCCTATCAAATATATATTCTAATATAAATCAGGACTTGTCAGAATGATAAAGGGTAATTTCATAGATGAGCTCTGCTTCTATAATTACCAGGTTGTTAAAACCAAATCTGATAATAATAATATATTATAATAATAATAATAATAATATGGAATATTAAACGGAATAGAATAGAAATCGATTCTATAATGTCTTTTATTTACTAACCAAAACCATATAAATATGAAGATCTTCTCGTTAAATAGGTTAATCGTTAGCACGCATTGTACTATATATCCGTGCAGACGAGATTGATGTCGTATCGTGAAATCACAGATCGTAACTCGCGGAAATTTATCCGAGCTCGCCCATTCTTCGCCTGGTGAGTGAATAATAAATAAAATATTTAATGAATATTGTCGTCTGATTTATCGAATTCTATTTATGATGATCTAAAATTAAGATAATTAGAGTACACATTACATATATTACTCCATGCATCATAGTGAGTTATATATAATGATATGTAGTACAATTTATGTACTATATAACGTGTACATATAAAGAAATGTGGTGGATTTAGAAAACATCAATTACAACGATTTTATATCACTACAAGTCGTAGATCTGGAGAGAAATTTCTCTCTAGCTCTGTGCTACAAGTGAACGAATAGTAGCGGATAACGTTGGAAACAAAATGGCGGATAATGGCGGAAACAAAATGGCGCAAAATGAAAACAAAATGGCGGAACGAGAAAACAAAATGGAGACGACGCAGACTATGGTGAATACCGTTAATCAACTGTTTCAGCACGTATGCCCCGTACAGATGGTACTCCATGCCCAGGAATGCGTTCAACATGAACAACTGACCCACGGCGTTAGTGACGTATATCACCTAGGTGGTCGAGATTGTGGGCGTGGCGATGGGGTTAAGTTGGCCGATATTAGCGAGTTAGTGTTAGAGAGGGTTAATGGCTAATCGGATGATATCTACATTTTACACACGTATATGTAGCGTTATTAGTACCATATATAAACGTACATTATTAAAGCTCGTTCTATAATAAACCAGACCAATATTATTAGTAGTAATATTTATTATTAATAACATTTCTTAGGTAAATATATTTTTATATTATTTATATTATATTTTATTTTATTATCATAATTATGTCATTTTAAATATATAATTATGAAGATAATAAAAATTGCCTATTAACGGTTAGTGAAATACATATTTAATTAACTGTTATCCAGCAATTGTATAGATAATAATTTTAAATATATGGATATACAAATGTTATGATCATATATATATATATATATACTTCTAGAGTAAATTAAGAAGCAAAGAAAAAAGTAAAGTAACTTGGATAAAGACTAAGGATATAATATTACTAAAATATATAATATTAATTTTATATTAAAATCTGAGTATCTTATAATGTATACATTATATAATATATTATCGAGTATAGAATATTCGCTGACCTTGATGACGAGGTACGCAGAGGTCAGATAGTTACCGTACAGTCTGCCGCCCACCAAACAGCACATCCGGGCCACTATGTGTTTAGCACGAATACAACATCCGGTTCTGTAGTCTCGCTGAGCCAATAGATATCGGTCCATCTGATTCACAACATAACGTATAGCCTGTGGAGAGGGGTAAGGGTGGATTTAGATAGGGGTAGGTAGACAGATGTAGGTGTGGGAGTATGAAGTGGTAGGTAGGTAGGGTAAGTATGTGTGGGTATAGGTAGAGGTAGGTGGGCAGTTCCCACTGGGCAGGGTATAGGCGGATGTATGTATGTAGTTATAGAGTATGGCCATATATGGGCATACATTTATATCAGTTATGATTCATAACTTATGAACCATAACTTACGGTATGTGTATATTATATATATATAACATATATAATTTGGAAATATCAAAGAATATTATGTATTGAAGTTCATACTTGCTATTTCATTGTATGTAATCAAATAATACATGATAAATTAAAGTTTTATTTTCACTTTATAAATAATCAGATACATTCACTTTTCAAATACTATTTATTTAGAACAAATAATATAGTTAGGTAGTGAGTCTCTACTAGAGACATACGTGAAATGAGTTCATATGTAAGAATGTCATGAATTCATTAAGAATATGTGTGACGTATACTGTACGGTAAGTACATGTATACATTCAAGTAAAGTGATTTAAATAATCTTTGTAGAAAATGTTACAATGGGAAGTTTATCAGTGAATACTATCAATTTAACTATACTATTTATAGATAGTATTACATATGGAAACTGCCAGCGTATACCTATATGTGTATACATACATGTGGATGGAGTATAATGCTGATGTCAGCTGAATACACAACACATACAAACGATACATCCTCTGAAGATAGGGTAGAGGTAATAGTTGTGAAAGTAAGCAAGAATGAATGGAGTTTTACTTTCAGGACCTACCCGATAGAATCATTTGGACAGATGAAGAAATGTTACGACTGATTGGAAAATTGTTATTTTTTATTTAAAATCAAACAGAATAATATGAAACGTTATCGTCGTATGCTTAGATATGGGTTATGGACGGGTGAAGAGAATAACTCGCATTCACTGTTAAAAATGAGGGTACAGCGAGTGCTTTTTTATGGTGTCCCCATTGCCGTACCCTAATTAAGGTACAATTTGAATAAATACGACCAGTACACTAAAAATGAACAAACTGTACCCTAAAGACGTTGTACCCTAATGTTATGATACTATATAACCTAATGCAATTGTATGAATTGAAGAAATACCATCATTGAATTGCATGATATATAAATATAATAATCACGTACCCTTTAACATAGCTGTACCCTAATAAATATATAGAGTGTACCCTAGTGCATTTAACAGTTATGAACCCTAATATTTAACATATATGTACCCCACAAATATATATATATTGTACCCTAGTGAGTTTAAAAGTCGTGTAACCTATTTAGGGTATATGTTAAATTGTTGTGATATTTTAACGATATGTACCCTATACATTGAATTCGCTGTACCCTAGACAACCGTGTATCCCATGAAAAAATGGTGTGTATTTGCAATTTTATTTACTCTACAAATTAAAATTATTTTATTTGGTGGAGTCTTTTAATCCCATCCAGGAACTTAGATGACGTTTTCACTTATAACCATATATGGCTCTGATGTCCCTTCGAATACGATATGATGTTAAGGCATCCATGGTTTTAACGAGAGCCGATCATTATCGTTTATGACGCCTTAGTTAACTGAGACACACATGCAGTTTTTAGAGAAGTTGACGGTTGACAGGCGGTTAGTGATATGCGGAATTACACGGGGAACCATTGTTCACAGGAAATACGTGTTAAGATGAGACATTTTGGTTCACCGACATACATTATGAGTATGGTAGAAGAGGTTAGTGGTAGTATAGTATGGGTATAGTATGGGTATAGGATATATACTGCATATACTATTAGATACATACATCATACATCCTATAGGATGGCTTGAATGTAGATTATGTATTTAGCGTTAAGACTCGAGTTTTATGAGGGTATCCCACTACAAGTATTTCCGGCAACTTGCCGGAAATATTGTACCTACTATTAAGTTAACTACTATTGTAGTGGGATACCCCTTACTTTCCGAAAATTTTCCTGAAATATAGTAACTGTATAGGTGGTATCCCATTACAACTTGATAGAAAATGGTTTTAAAATTACAATATTTCCGACAAGTTGCCGAAAATACTTGTAGTGGGATACCCTTTAGGTAGAAGAAGATTACAATATAGTTGAAACGATATCATTGTCTTCTAGTAGAGAAGCTAGGCGATAATGAATTATATTGAGAATTACATTGAAGGTATCGAGAGTGATCAAGTAGGCATAGTAGAATATATTCTACTAGGTATATACTATGTATAACAAATAAAAAATGTACAAAGATTTATTGAATAGAGCGGATCTTGTTGAGTGGTAAATGTAGTTCGATATACTAGATATATGAATACGTAATCGTTGGTGTTACGTAATATATGGAATGTGTGGAATGTTGTGTATATTGATTTGTTGGAAAATAGTTTTAGTAAAGAAGGGGCGTGGTTTTAATTTAGATTAATGCTATAAGATTAATTGTATTATTCCTTAATAGGAGTAACTGTAATATAGTGTGATTGGCATAAAGAGGCGTGTTTCAATATAATATAGATTTTAATCTAGATTTATGTAGCTATACCATAGTCATCCATATATGGAAGACTCGGAGATTATAGATTCGCTAACTAACACATGTCATAATATCACGACAAGTATACGTGTGTAGATATAGATTAGCCAGAAGGAAATACATTTTGATAGTGTGTTACTTTCTGAATAGCTTAACGAAGTTTAGAGAGCGCGTTTCTATGTGGGTGTTATCTTCACCAATAGAACTATACGATATGTTGAGGATAACACGAGTGAGATAACAACAATAGGACGCATAACAATAGGCAACACTCTTCACGCGTAAGTATACTATGTCATTATTACTATGAATATACTATGAATATTATTGTATATTATGTTCCCTACATTACATATACAATGTTCATTTATACGTACACACACACATACACACACACATATACATGCCTACACGCATACCTACACCAATATATAATGGAATCAGGCTAGGACATAAATCTATTTAAATATCATATTACGAGTAACAAGATACAATGTGAAGAAATACGCTAATAACAAATTCCGTAATAGTAGGATGGTGAATGTCCTCTATGTTATAGTAAATGTCCTTTATCTTAGCACACAGGTATACCCTTATATAGGTATACCTTTATGTATATAACCGGATTTCGGTTATAGAAATATCCATCTTATTGTGAAGCCTTTAGGAGAAATAAATATAAATATAAATAATCTAAACTACAATAGAAAAGAGGAAAACGCATTTAATAAATAACAATGTTACGGAGATTATTGTATAATAATTATATTTGAATATAATAATCGTATACGACAATATATGGTATATTAGACTATAGTCTTCATATATGAATTACGAAAATAAATAAATTATAAATACGATCACACTAAGTATTCGACTACGTGGATTTCTTTACTTAGACATTCTTTATCAGAACCACGTATATGTATATATATATATATAGCTATTGTACTTTGATGAGTATACTATATATCATATTTAGGGATCTCTGTACTTGGGGGTAACGAACTCTACAAATTATAGCTGGCTCATGTATATATTGGTACACACCACTTAAGTGAATCAATTGATTCAATGTCAGTAAATTTAAAAAATATTGTGTAAATATAAAATGGAAATATCAAAAAAATCATTAAATACGTAAGTTAAAACACAATAATGTTGATGTATTAAACCGTTCACCTCCATCCCTTAAAACACAGCAATGTTAATGACATATGTTGTACAGTGTACACGCAAAAAGTGTCGATATACCTATAGGTTATGTAGACATATTGTATACAAGTACACTTATAACCGTGTCGGTGCGATAGGTACACATTCTGGTAGGAATACATATAACAATAGATTGCTAATAATGGAGTAATATATAAATTATCATTGATAAAGTAGGAATTCCTGAATACAAATATAGTTTAGATCCGATAGTTATATGCATACGTCTTGATATAACTAGGTCAACTTGAATTATAAGCAATGTAGGCCTAGATTTTTACTATTATTTGTTGATAAACACTGTTATATTTAATTAATTATTTATAAATCATGTCTTACTATAATCCTTTTTTAAAGAGTAAACAAGTATTTCTGTAAGCGTAAACACATATTGCAGATGACATATTCCAGATCGCCAACGACAGTAGTAACCGCCTTAGTTACCGACGTAGCAACGCCGTAACGAAGTTACGCTGGATGCCCGCATGCGCGCAACACATTAGCATAACAATCAAAGCGGTCTCGGTCGCATAACAACAACCGGTAGCACATAACAACAATCTACTTAGCAACCGTCTCGTTAGGTGAGTGACGCATGCGCCGCACGCAGCACGGGTATTACACGCATGCGTGGGGGTGGTACTGCAGTCTTTGGATACGCGTATCACGTGCATCGTGTCGTGCATCATGGCATGTATCATGGCGTGCATCATGGCGTGCATCAAGGCGTGCATCATGGTGTGCATTATTACGTGCATCATGCCATGCATCATGGTGTGAATTATGACGTGCATCATGCCGTGCATCATAGCTTGTATTATGACGTGCATCATGCCGTGCATCATATATTGTATTATGACGTGCATTATGGTGTGTATTGATAGTAGTATCCTATAGTAGTAGATTGAAATACATGGCTAAGCATTTATATGCATATATGATGTGTATGCATGTGAATGTGTGTTTAGGTGATTTTATGATGTAGAGTATATATATATATATATATATATATATATATATATATATACGTATACGTGTATGAACAAATATATATATTGACTAGATAATCTATGCTTATTAATTCGTCTATTGCCAAATTCTCATCTTATTATTATATCTGTGAACGTATTTATAATTGTACGTGTATATATTTATTTCATATATATATATATATATATATATATATATATATATATATATTCTAATACATATATATACATATATATGTGTGTGTGTATGATTAACATAACAACTACCACATAACTGTATTACCTCTATTAGTTAGTGTTATTATTTTTATTAATATTATTATTTGTATTATTGGTTATTATTATTATTTAAATACTACCGCTACTTATTCCAAAGAATATGTATATAGAAGGATACAGTAGAATTTAAAAAGAAATACCACCCATAGTATATAGTAGGTCACATATACATATACTATGTATATAGTGCTCTATAGTACACTATACTATACTATTTTATAATGTACTATAGTACATATATGTACTATAGTACACTTTACTACATTGACCATAGTTTGATAATGTACACATACTACGCATAGTATACTATGCGGTGGGCTCAACTATATGTATGTACAATGTATACACATACTATAGTAGGCTGCCTATAGACGACGACGTTAATTAATGCTGTCACGTGTTCATGTCACGTGTTCGAGTCACGTGTTCATGGGTCACGTGATCGTGTGTCACGTGTTCACCACTAACTACCGTACATTTACAACCCAAACACGTAATAAATGTGTACTAATGGCAGTATATCTAGCCCCACTAGTCCTATAGGATATATATAGGGGACTTGTACACAATCGACGGTCGGGTGGTTGTGTACTGCAGGGATGCAATGTAGTGTACAACTACGATGTTAGGTGCATACATGTCTACATCTATAGGCTATCACTAACATAGATACGTAGAGAGCCCATCATTTACATATACACAATCATATAAGAACATGGTTTTGAAATAATATATAATAGTACACTCCTAAATATTATTTTTAAATCTATTTTATCAGTTCGGTCGGGGTTTGAACCCGCGTCCAACTGCCTGCATTAGCCAACTGATCTATATGGGCGGTATATATATATATATATATGTAAACAAGAAAATATAATATTATAAAATATTAATAAAGGGGTAATTGTCTCGATAAGCAACACTGCTTCTATAAGTACCCTGGCATTGCCTACATGCATGTGATAATAATAATAATAATAATAATATATAACGTTATCAGAAGATGATAAACACATCAATAGTGTAACTGGTATTGTGAATAATAACCAACGATTTTAACCTATCAGATATGTGAGAGCATCCATTAGGCGTAATAGCATGTATTATTAGGTTTTACATTTTTTAAATACTTGTATGTGAAATGTATTCATTCAAGAAATAATGTATGATTACTTCATTAACTCTAATGTCTAATGTATCTATAGTACAATACAGTATAGTATAGTATAGTATTGTATACAGTAGTACTGCATTATTTAAGTAATAGTATAGTATAACTATTTAGGGTGTTTTTTGTAGATTTCGAGTGAGCCAAATTCTAGCCGATAGAGTTGTATCGAAATATTGTGACGTCATTTCGTGAAGGTGGTCATTCCACTTTATTAGACAGCGGTGAATACGCAGGAGTTGGTGGTAGGTCCGTTATTAGACTCGAGTCGGCCCCACCTCGACTAAATACAAGTTAGTATAGCTATAGATAGTTACAATAATGACATTACGTAGATACATTCGACTGCGTAGATTGCAACCCATGCAACCAACAACGCCCCCTGAGGGTTATTGAAGCATCGATTACCTAGCCACACGTACCTGCAGCATAGTATACAAGTAGGCAATACCTTCAATACATGTATTATTATATATGGTGTATGGTTGTAGCATGTAGCAATGTCAACATTGGTCTCATGCAAATATCGTGTATTAGAGACATATATTTTAATGACATATACATTTCGATTTTAAATAAAAGTAGTCGACCTATTTCATAATATTATATAATGACCAGAATAGGTAAACATCAGTAGAATGTGGGTTGTATTGCGTACTTGTATCCTTCGTAGTTATATTACATGTGTGCTGCAATAACTGCAGTTATAGATTTATGTTGACTATTCATATGTTAAATATAGTTATACTTATACTTAATATATATATATATATATATATATATACGCACATACATATACATATGTTAACACATGTATACATGTGTATATACACCCGTATATCCATTGACATATTCTAAATATGGAGCAGCTGTCTGTGTAAGTAGATAATGTATTTCAGACAGATGAACTTCGGATACGCGTGAAGCATACAGCTACATACATATGTCCATGACGATAAAGCTGAAGAAGATGACAGAAGATGACAGAAGATGAAAGAGATGCTGGAGATCATTATGATGACAGTGACGTAAGCCCCCAGTCATGCGCATGAGCGGCGCGTTGCGCGCTTTATAGAGTGTTACGTAACATCGTGCACGACGCCCATGGGCGTGGTCGTAGTGGACGTGGTAGGGGTGTTTGTGGTAGGGGTAGGGGTGTTAGTGGTAGGGGTAGGGGTGTTAGTGGTAGGGGTAGGGGTGTTAGTGGTAGGGGTAAGGGTGTTAGTGGTAGTGGTTGTAGGAGTGAAGATAGTGACCATTAAAATCAGAGGTTCGGTATGGGGTTAAGTGGTGATACAAATATCGATTATGAATGTGAGAACTTTAATCTTGGAAGCATGTAATGTAATGCATACATATATGTATTCGTGGAATGTATGTAGGATATAGTCATATAATACATGGGGGAGGTTGATATTGTTATTGAATGATGAAAAGAGCTGATTAATTACAGGGGATAGTAACGTGTAACTATGGTATGGGACATATCGTTATATATAATATCTATCTATGCTAAAACATTTAAATACACGATTTGTAACGTAGACGTACAAGATAGGCTATCCATTATTTAACGTAGATTATATATAGACTACCCATTGTTATTTACTAGGTGAGGATGAAGGTGTAATTATTAATGTAGTATACGAAGGTGAAGGAAGATTATATTGGGATGCATATGAGTAAGTCAGTGGAGGTAAGATAGTTATTAATTGTGATTATAGATTGTATACTATACTATCTTTAGGGTATTGGTTATTTTACAGTTTACTATGAATGAGGAAATAAAGAGATAAATCACTAGTTCAACATTGAAAGTAAAATCTAGAATGTTATGTTTGTAAATTATTTTACGGGGAGTTCCTTTAATTATTCCAGAAGTCTTCGGGAAATTTGATATTTTGTAACTAAAATGTATCAGTGACGATATTATTAGCTTCCAATGATGTACTTCCGACGAACATTCGGCTGCGTTGGGTATACCTTATATAACATACTCAGCGAATGAGTCATTAACGAGACTGTGATACAAGTTTCATGGTGTCGAGTAATACGATTTGTTGTAATGATCAGCGATGCATGTTTCCATGGTAACCACTACAGCGATTCAGTGTATTCGTGTGCAGTTGATTAGGTAGCATATTCATAACATATAGCATATAGCATAACATAGGTCGGATTCATATTGTTGACGAAGTCGTAATAGATGTTGGATATGATAACATTATGGGATGGAAGTTCAGTATTATAGCGCGTTTCTGCTAGTTTAGTATTCCACCTATAACTATAGCTGATACGATGTTAGCGAATGTAGTGAGGCTATCATCTGATGTATTGCTTTATCATTAGCTATTGTAGGGAAATATGGTTAGTTATAATATTAATAATCAGATTGGGTCATCGCAATAAACGATAATGAAACCAGGTAGATATAGAAGTTCACTGAACTTATCGAGATATCTATCGGTATATTATATACCGTGTATATATATATATATATATATATATATATATATATATATATATACCTGTCAGCATGTCCACCTCTCTATCTATATACCTGTCAGCGAAGGTAAAGAGAACAAATTAATCGTAGTAAAAATAGAGTGAAATACATATAAATGTATTTAACCCATTCGTTACTATTATTTCTATATTAGTTAGTTAGTTTGGTGCATTTAGGTATTATAATATCGATATTATATCCAATAAGATACATAGGATAGGTTATACTATAGTATACTATATAATTTATCACACCCGTACTCTATATCTAGTATCTATACTTATCATTCAGGGGTCAATATTTCTGAGAAAATAAATCGTCACAGGATTATTCTAGGACATTCCTTAGCTATCTCCGTAATGTTAAACATTGTCTTGGGAGAATCTTAGAATAATTGATATTAATATAACAACAGGAGTTTATAAATAATCTTTAACGTGCCTCATACGTTCTCTATATTAATTCAGGTTAACTGGAATGAATGCGATGAAATTCATAATATACACTGTGTAATGTACCGTGTACACTGTACACTGTACAATGTATAGTGTACAATGGTGTACATACAGTGTGCACAATGATAATATTAATATAGTCTATTAATTATAGACTATAAATATAACACATAATATAATATACAATTTAAACTATCAATAATGATGATGCTGATGATGATGATGATAATGATAGTTATTATGATGAAGATGATGATGATGATAGTGATCCTAATTATTATAGTATTGGTGGTAGTGATAATGGTTATAGTGGTGGTGATGATGATGATGATGATGCTAGCGATGATTATATTGGGTGTGGTAGTGATGCTACTTATGATGATGGTGCTGATGGTGATGATGATGATGATGATGATAAACTAAAACGATCTACAACGATCCAGCCTCCTTCATACACGCATACAATATCGGTCTATTGTCATCTCTTACCGCAGCGTCATCCTTAGCTGTCATCTCATATTAGCATATCCCCCCGCTACTATTACTACTACAGCTTCCCCGTCGTCATCATCTCAATTGAATTTATATTATTATTATAATACGTTTCTCTTTACGGGGCAGACTACAAAGAACATTTCCACGTACGCTGAAGGATAGTCGATATGTATAGTGTGTATACACTTTACAGTATACACTATATACACTATATTCTATGTATGTATACAATACATTCTAGTGTAGTATATGTGTCAAGTACGCACATACATAAATACACATATTAACACATGCATGTTTACATATTCATATATAATATATATATATATATATTATAATATATATTCATATAAGTACAGTGTACGACGAACACAATGTGTACTACACACCTATAACACATACTAGTATAATATATATATATATATATATATATATATATATATATATATATATATATATATATATATATATATAATATATATGTTTATATGTATATTTTGTAAATATTAAAGTGTTTTTATTAGATAATTATTAAATAGAAGTAGTTTGTACTATTTACTAATTGTCTATTATTCGTATTTACTTCTGTATATTTCACTATATATATATATATATATATATATATATATATATATATATATATCGGTACTAAACAATGTAAATCTCGTATCTTAAGAGAAAATCAATAATAGATAAACTATGCGAGGCTCCGTTTGCAGATAGCAATACAGATTTATAGGTCATTACTAGGCGCAGTATACTAGGCATGCTTATGTGTGTGTGCGCGTGTGTGTGTGTGTACAGGCTAATTTAATAGATAATAAACTATTAGCAATAGCTGTTTTTACATTATAAGAATCATCACTGTCGGTATAGCTATTAAACTATTATATCAATATAGTGTTTACAGGATGTTATTTATATGTGGGTATATGTGTATATGTATGTGTATGCGTATGTGTATGTGTATGTGTATGTGTATGTGTATGTGTATGTGTATGTGTATGCGTATGTGTATGTGTATGTGTATGTGTATGTGTATGTAGTAGGGTGTGTTTTGTTCATATGTTTAGGTTTTATTTATTTTTATATTTGATAAAGAAATTGTATTTGAATACACTCGCAATGCAAGTCTTGCATACACGTTGTATCGATATATTTATTTTAAATCTCCATTTTGAGAACACAATTATGTTTATTTATATCTAACATTTTTATTAGACTCGTTGTGTATTGACACCTTATACGTGTGAAATACGTCGTGTGTTATAATATATATATATATATATATATATATATATATATATATATATACATATATATATTTATTATATATTTATAATTTAAAGGGGGAAGGTATACCATATATGATCAATCTTTCTTACGACTGCTGCCTTCTTCTCGATATAAGAAGCGTTAAAAAAACCTTTCACGTCTCCCAACTGTCATTGTCGGTTACTCGTAACACTATCTGGTAACCACTTCAGCAAGTGGCTAACACAACTGACGGGTGACCCCCTTCACTCTATCGTCGGCCGAATAATTAATATTTAATCAATTGTCAAGAGCGGATGAAACTTCAAGATCATAGCGTCTATAGACGATTTACAGCTAATAGTAGTTTCGGCTGATACGTAAAGTCTTGAGAGGATCCAGGTGCCATCAGACTTATTAAGCCTACAGAAAGAACATATCACGAGTAACAATAATATTATATCAATGCCGAATAGGATGAGGCCCGGAATAAAAACGACCGCGTATATCATCTATTTAACCAATGATGTGTTAAGTCAGCTACTGGATTAAGCATAGTATTAACAAATGCATCAACAACGGTAAACTCGACAGATATCGAGGTAACGTCATCGTTCTATATGAAACACGGGGGGGACTCTGGAGAACTAATGACAGATGAAGGACATGACATCGTTTACTGTGACCGATAAATCTATCACCAATAAGTAGTTGTATTCATGGTATGGAAAGATATGGTTTCTGCTATTCTAAATTAAGAACCAATTGAAAGCTGAACAATGCTAATACGTTTGGCATGATTCCCTATGAATATTACGATAATACTTATATTTGAGTATTCCTTAACGCAACATATTCGTTTTCCTACTAACACCAATGGTAATACTATTGACTTGGTTTTATCTTTAGCTGATTCTAATTTAATTTCATATCCCACTCAAAGTTCTCTAATATCTGATCACTTTGCCATTTTATTTGATTTGAACTTGCCGGTGTCTCAAATTAATCGACCTTCTAGATCATTTCGGAAAATATCCTCTATTGATAAACCAATATTTGTTAACTCTGTCTTCAATCAACTTAACAACAGTATATCTTCTGATTTGTCTACACTTTTTGATTCTTTTAATTTATAATTATCTCACTCGTTTGATATTTTTGCACCCTCCATTACTCTTATAAACCGAACTTATTCTAAGTCTCCCTGGTTTAATACTGAACTTATTAAACTATGGCAACTACTTCGTAGACAAAAACGTAAATATGCATCCTCTAGACTTGACTCTGATCTTATTGCATTTAAAGCTTGTCGATCGTTTTACAAGAATACACTTCTCTCTACCAAATCGTCATACTTTACTGATATGTTCGGTAATTATGGAATATCTTCTAATCAAGCTTACAAATTATATTTCACCTTAGTAGGTAAAACCCAGACCAAGCATCTTCCTGTCCAACCTTATTCAGTTCTTTGTTCCTTGTTTGCCAAATTCTTCCAACAACAAATTTCTAGTATTATCAATGTACTTCCAAACATCAACTCGGTACAACTCAATCCCAATTTAACATCCAATCTGAATCATTGGTCATGTTTTACGCTTCCCTCACATGACTTTGTACTCTATCTGATGACATCCTTGAAAACGAATTCCCCACTTGATCCAATTCCACTAAATCTACTTCGTTCATTATCACCATCTTTTATTGGACTTATCACTGAAATAATTCATAGATCTCTTATATCATCTATTGTTCCACACTCCATGAAATATTCATATATTATTCCAATTTAAATAAAAACTACTCTTGACCAATCTAATTTATCAAGTTATCGTCCAATATCTCAGTTATCATCAATATCTAAGACCTTAGAACGAGTTGTGTCCACTCAACTTATTAATTACATTACGTCAAATGCTATTGTTGATAAATATCAAAGTGCGTATCTTCCTCATCGTAGTACCGAAACTGCCCTTACTTCAATCATTAATAATATTCTCATATCTCTTGATAATAAAGCCCCATGCTATCTCGTACTACTTGATTTATCTAGTGCCTTTGATACTCTAGATCACAATATTCTTTCAATTCGACTTAATGAAATTGGCATATACGGTCAAGTACACAGTTGGTTTATGTCTTTTGTGTCATCAAGAACATCTTCCGTGAAGATTAACTCCTCGTTGTATCATCCTTATGTTAACATCCATGGTGTACCACAAGGCTCTGTTCTTGGGCCTATATTGTTCATTATTTATATTCTCCCTATTAAATCAATTGTTCTCAAATATCCCAATATTCACTATCATCTTTATGCTAATGATCTACAGATATAAACGTCATTTCCTAGTTCTAGTTATTCTGATATTATTCAAATGTCTATGTTTAACTGTATTACTGATCTCACTGAATGGTTCTCTCATAACTCTCTCATCTTAAATATGACTAAAACTGACACTATCATATTTTCGAGTCCCAGTTCTCCACTATCAATCACTCATCCTTTTTTACTATCTCTACCAACTTCAGAATCTATAACTACCCTCGGTTTCACTCTAACATCTCACCTAGACTACTCTCTACATATTAATAACATGATTCGCACTGCCAACTATTTTCTATATAATATTAGAAAATCTCGTAATAAGCCTACCTTCGCCATGACGAAATGTTTAATTCACTCGCTAATTTTCAGCAGACTTATATTGCTGTTCATTATTATGTAATTTACCTGTCAACCTTATGTATAAACTTGAGCGTATTCAACGTCGTGCTATACGTGTATTATATAAACTAAACTTTGCTTCAATTGTTTCTATATCTGATTTAATGAGATCATTAGGCTGGCTTAAGTTTAGATATATTTGTATACATAGGCTATTGTGTATTACACATAAGGCTATTCATCGTGGATTTCCTGAATATTTAGCTCAATCCATTACTATTCAGAGTTCGAACAGATCCAGTCGGAAGTGCCACATTATGAAGTTGGTACAACAATCTACATCGTTGGCATTCTCTGAATCTGCTTTCTCGGTTATTGCTCAGAGAAGCTGGAATTCTCTTCCTTGTGATATTCGTTGTGTTAAATCAATTGCATTGTTTAAACGTAAACTGTATGTTCATTTTAAATCATTGTAATTCGTTATATTTTATTTTATTATTCGTTCTCTATTTATTTTTATTTTTGTATTTTATTATCTAACGACGCCTATAACCACACAGTGCTTTTGTAGTCAATAAACTATATATATATAAATAAAATAAAATAATCGGGTATATTCTCTAACATCAGACTATGATGATGATATTATAGAAGAATTCTAAGAAACAATTAAAGATGCCATGTGGAATTTTTCGATATCGAATAAACACCTAACAAACATGTTATCATCCAATGGAATTGTAATACCATAGTTGGAAGTGATAAACACAACCGGGGTAATGATATTCGTAACTTATCAACAGATATTATGAGTTATCGATAAGATAGGAAATAACATTTATGAATTTGCAACTAAGCATAATCTCCTTCTGTTAAATACTTTACATCCACAAAATAAATCGCGTATATAAACATGGCATTCACTGAATGGTTTAGCCCATAATCAAATTGATTTCATAATGTTACCGAAACGGTTTAAATCAAGTATTAATAAATCTAATAGGGGAACGTATCCAGGCGCTGTGATTATAATCATATTATAATAGCGATCATCACTTAGTAATCTGCAACTTAACATTAAATCTTCTACCAATCGCAGTAATATATGCAGATTTAATTTAGTTAATTTAACAGACGATTCAGTTAGAAATACGTATGAATAAGAACTACTCTCATAGTTAATGATTTTCAATCTAGTTGATATAAGCAGATGCATGAAGAACACTAAACGACTAAACGATATTGAATCAGAAATATACAAGGATTACACAGAAATACTCATCAAAGTCAGAACGAGTATGAATTGGCAACAGACGAATTGCTCAAATCACATTCAGATAAATCTATAATGACCTTAAATGGGGATTTCATAGTAAAAGAGCTTACTATAAAATAAATTCTATAACTCACACTAAATCTAAAAGACGATACACCGCTCGCTGATGACTTATCACAACTACGCAGATGGACTGGATACTGTAAATATATCAACAATCCCCCTATTTAATCTGACTTAGAAATACTTGATGAATAATTAAATATTGGTAACGATGAAGGACTACCGATTTTAAATTATGAGGTCGAATTAGCGATAAAAATTCTAAAGAGTGGATAAACACTTGGTATTGATAACATTCCTGGTGAATTAATTAAATCGGGTGGACCCATAATAACCAGAATCTTCAGAGAATTATGTCAACGATTATGGGAAACTTAAGTATGGTCCAAATCTTGGTCTACATCGCTAGTAATACCAATACCAAGAAATGATATCTAATTATATGCTCCAACTATAGAACACTCAGTCTAGTAAGCCACCCAAGCAATATACTACTCAAAATTATACTTAACAGACTAATACCACAGGCTGGAATAATCCTGCAGATGAACAAGCCGGCTTCAAGAAAACAGAAGCACTATAGAACATATATTAAATTGTAAATTGATGATAGAAAAACATATATACCAACAGAGACCTTTATATTATAACTTCATAGACTTAAAAAAACCTTTGAAAGAATATGGAATGAGGGGTTATGGCATACCACAACAAGTTATGGTATAAGTAAGGAATTAATCTATATGATATAAGCTCTGTATGCTTCTTCAGGAAGTTCGGGACTAGTTAATAATCAAATAGGAGATCCATTTTCAATACAGTAGGTGTTCATCAAGGTTTCTTGTTATCTCCTGTGCTATTTAACATATTTGTTGAGAAGTTAATGCAAGATACACTAAAAGATCATGACTCCACTCTATCTATTGGAGGCAGACCTATCAAAAATTTACGTTTTTCAGACGATATAAACCTCATTGAAGGTCATTTAATGAACTATAAAAACTCACAAAATAAAATATGGAATGGATATAAGATATATATATATATATGGAATGGAAATAAGTCATAAAAAAAGTAACATTTTGATAAATGATCCTGATTGTTATAAAGTTAATAGTGATAATTTGAGAGTAAACAGAAAAAACTAGAACAAATAATATAGTTTAAATATATTGGTATTACACTAACGGAAAATTCTAATAACAAAAACGAAATAGCAAAATAATTACTACGGCCACATCCATAATGGTAAGATTGGAAATGATCTGGAGAATCAGAAATAAATTTTTAAATTAAAATCAATTTCTACAATTCCTTAATTCTATCCACTCTTTTGTACAGCTACGAACAACAATTCTATAGAATTTTTCTTCTATAGAAGAATTTAAGAAACTATAAAATGCTTTTTATTCTAAATCACATAGAAGAATGCTAAAAATAACCTATAGATAACTAAAGACAATGTATATATCCATGAGCAAATGATATCTAGAATTGGTTCATATGAACGTGTTTTACAGAAAGTGAAAATAAGAAAATAAGAATGAGTTGAATTTGTCATGTGTCTGACACATTAGCAAATATTATTTTACAAGGTCGTGATTAATGTACAAGGAAAAAAGATCGCCGTAAAAGGAATTGGATGGACGACGTCTATTAGTGGACCGGTATATCTACTCGATCCTTACTTGATGAAATGAAAGAACGTTATAATTGGAAGAAGTTGTACTTGCCGCTAAGAATTAAAAATATATATATGCTAAGTTAACTACTTATATATATATATATATATATATATATATATATATATATATTATACACATGCACATGCATATATTATTACATAAACATACATATACACCACCAATAATCTCCACTGAAGTAAGGTATAGGTAAGGTATAAGTATAGGTATACAGTGTATGTATAATGTACGCCTACAAAATGACACTCTCTTACACCCCCTTACACACTCCCCTTACACTCCCCTTGTACCCCCTTACACACTCCCCTTACACCCCCTTGTACCCCCTTACACTCCCCTTACATTATACTTACATTCCCCTTACATCCCTCTAACACCCCCTTACCCCCTTAATCCCCTTACACCCCTAACACATTACACACTGACCTTCTCACGTATCTCCAGGTAAGATGCCTGGGCGCAGACGTGTGCGGCGTCCATGATGGTAGCGAGGTTAATACCTGACCTCTTGTTCAGGAACCGCCAGAACAGACGCGGTACGAAGGCGAGGAAGGCCTGGAACATCAGTATCAGGGGTACCTGTGGGAGGGTGAGGTGTGGGGTGATGGTGAGGGGGGGTGAGGCAGGTTTTGTATGTATATATATATATATATATATATTATAATAATAATAAAATCAGATTTTGAAATTACCTGAGTGAAGGAAGAAACAGAGCTTATAAATGCTTTCACCCATTTAAGATTACGAGGGGAAAAAAATCATATAGGAATATAATTAAAAACAATAAATAGTAGAATAATAAATAGAGTACAAAATTCAAATATTAAAATAAATCATCAACTCATAAAGCACAAACATCCATAGTATATCAACTTTCCGAATGTGGGTTCATCAAGTTAATACCTATATATATATATATATATATATATATATATATATATAATATATATATAACACACGCTTATCGAAGTACCTACGACGAAGGGCACACATACATATTTCACATCTATACGTAATCAACTATATACTACATTCGGTACCAAAGTGTTGTTACGTAAATGTTACGTCACTGTCGTATTATTGCATAACACACGGCATAATGCGGGTGTCGCTACATCCCTACTTTCCCTATAGGGCTTCAACATCCCTACTCTTCTCAGGGCATTCACATCCCTACATCTCACACACATCAAGCGTACGCTACCGTGGTATAGTTATCACCTATTGAGGTCACGTGACGTATATAACACATATACACCTCTATATATAGATATATATATATATATATATATATATATATATATATATATATATTCGTCCGCTTATATGCACATACGTATATGCACGCGTATATGATAATTAGCAATAATTAATGCTAATGTAATAACTAGGTACGACCGACTGGCTAATGATCGCTTGCGATGAGCGCATCATTACGCTCCGGCCACCATCGCCGCCGTCGTACTATAGGTGTCGCTACTAGCACGTGATCGAAGGGCTAGCGGAGGTCAGAGGTGATGATGATGGTGGTGGTGATGGTGGTGGTGATGGTAGTGGTGGTAATGGTGGTGGCGATGGTGGTAGTGATGGTGGTAGTGGCGACGGTGGTAGTGGTGATGGTAATGGTGGTAGCGATGGTGGTAGTGGCGACGGTGGTAGTGGTGATGGTAATGGTGGTAGCGATGGTGGTAGTGGCGATGGTGGTAGTGGTGATGGTAATGGTGGTAGCGATGGTGGTAGTGGCGACGGTGGTAGTGGTGATGGTAATGGTGGTAGCGATGGTGGTAGTGGCGATGTAGGAGGTGTTGGTGTGCATGATTATGCGCGTGTACGCGCGCATGTTCGTGATTGTGAGCGGTGATGACATTACGTAATATGTTCTCGTGATTACGTCATCAGTTATCATGTACGAGTTGGTCAATACGTGTATACATGTATCTTATATATATATATATATATATATATATATATATATATATATATATATATATATATATTTATATATGAAATATATAAATATATAATACTAATAATATATTATAAATATATGTGTAAAATATATAGGGTACAAATGACCCCTCATTAAATATTAAACTTGTATATATTATATATAATTATAATGGTCCATGATAAATGGGCATTGAAATAAATAGGCATTGATAATATAATATAAATATATCATATTATGTTATGCATGTATTTATGGTTTATGTGTGTCGTACAGTGCAGGCCTAATAATTATTAGTATTAATAGAACAAATAATATAACAATGGAAAAAATAAGAATTTCCCTAATTTAACTCCTGGTATTTGTGTTTTTTACTCCTATTTTTCACAGCTGACTATTTATTACATAATCTATCGTCATAATATCATATTTATAATACTATTAATATCATAATCTAGGCATTAATAAAGTAAATAGATAAGCGTGTTGCTTATCGAGTCGTTTACCTGTTACACTTTGCTAAAACAAATTATGAGGAGAAACGGTATAGTATAAGAAAAATTAAAATAAATTAAATTCAATTCAAAATCTTAAAGTATGTATAAAAGAATAAAATTATAAGTAACATTTAATTAATTAGTTTTCTATTAAAATAATACATTTACATTTAAACAAAGAAATATTAAAATTAAAAGTAGCCAAGTAACAGTAATTGAAAGTACCGAAGACAGGTATATACACTACTTCTACTCTTCCTTTAACACATGTGTGCACACTGTCCCATGTTCAATGCACAATGTGTATATACTTATTTGCAAATACACTCACAGTGTACGACGTACACTGTACGTTTCACTCACACACACACACATACTCGTTCACACACCCAAATAAACACCTACACACACCCACACACATACACACACAATATTACTCGCTAACCCATTGATAGTAGCTAATAAGCTTATTCTGATCCATAAGTTCGTAGCTGCTCTTGGGTATCTGTCGGTTCATAGGCAGGTAGTACGTGTTAGATACCCAGCAGATAGTGTTCGTGTAATCTCTGTGGCTCTCGGTGAACTGGGCCGGACACCAGCACGCTATGGGCCGACCTACGAACTGCTTAGTACTGCGGGTGAGAAGGGGAGGGGGTCAGAGGGGTCAGATGGGGTTAGAGGGGGTCACCGAGGTCAGGGTTAGTACTGCGGGGTCGGAGGGTAAGGGGTCAGAAGGGGACACCGAGTGTAGGGGTAGATCTGAGGCCATAATGAATATTAGATCGATATTTTAGAATATTCGCAAATATTTAACGCTAGATACGTTCCGCACTTATTATTCGCAAACTCGCACGAATACGCTGACGTCAGCTTTACTCGGGTCTCCGCTGTAATGAAGACTTACTTTTAGGTGAGCATGTTTGTAGTGTGTTCTATAAGCTAATACAATAGTGAACATAGTAAGGTGTACGTTCTATATGATGTACACTGTACACTATATATAATGTGTACACTATACAGTGTACAACTGTACGTGGTACATCATATACGTTATATACGTAACCACTACCTATCTGTACGTTAGTCTTACACCTTAGTTACCATGGTTACACCCCCCCCCCACGGTGGGGTCGTACGACGAGGTGGAGCTCGTCAACCCCGCATACTCGCCACTTCTAACGAATAGACCCCAACTCTATAAGGCCACACTAGGTAACGCTTCACTATGCGATTACACTATATGTTATATTTACGTCACATTGTTGCGTCATAGAGTTGCGTCATAGGGTTACGTTATATGGGTCGATTGTTCTGTAGAAGCTGTCACCAGGAGGCTGCACTATGTTAACGGTAGTACTTACTAATGAGAGGCTATTGTGATGATAGTAGTGACCGTGCAAATATAAGTGGCTTATATTAGCTTATATTATCCTATATTAGCTCTTGTAAACTTTTGAATTATGTGGGTTTACACTGATAAATATGGTAACTATAGTTATCTATAGGTATCTATAGAGAGTGATAGATCTATAGACATTATAGTGTTGGTACTACCACAGCTATATAAAAGTATATATCAGAGAAATATATGTCCTATAGGTAATTGTAACTATATTTGTATTTAAGGTGAGGTAACTAAGGCTTTTTGTGTATCAGGTAACTATGGTAACTAACTGGTAACTTACTGGTAACTATACATATTCATTACTAGGTGCATATAACTCGGGCGTGGTTGCTATGACGATATTAAAACTGTGATAGCCGTGAGGTAGCAGTGTGCATTTAGGTGCTATCAATATAATTAGATTTATCTTTCTCTCTTAGTCTATACATATATATCATACACACGAACTATATATATATATATATATATATATATATATATATATAGATTTAATATTATTGGATGAAATAATTGCATTTATTATTCATAGAAAAATTATATTGTATATATATAATTGTTATATAATTATAAGTACGTGTATGTGTAACATTGCCTGTAAGTAATACATCTCTTACTACATATCGGTGTAGTGTGACTACATACCCCAATCACTATGTGTAATATCAGGGAGGTATGTATGTAGAAATAGATGCATGTTTTACATGGAACGTTATATATATATATATATATATATATATATATATATATACGTGTATTTGCTTAAATAAATTATCAATCAATCAACTTATTAAATAATCAATATATTCATTTGAATTGTTGACAGTATACTAGTATATTAGTATATTATTAGATATTTTAACATAGTCAATTGACTATCACGAATTCTAGATATACATGAAGGACGATAAATAAACGAGGGTAATAGATAATGGAGTTCGGTAATTCGAGAAATGTTATTAATGCCGACATCTTATCTAATTACCTACCTCCTAATATACGTTTTCAAATATATTAAATATTATTGTATACAAGTGTATATAATTTCAGAATAAAAACATTCTATATATACATATATATTTGTATACAAATCATGTAGATTTAAAGAATTATAAAACTAATTCATTGAATTTGAATTTTAACTTTACCTTTTATTATTACAATAAACACGTGATATTTTGATTGTTTATATCACGTGAGGACGTTACGTAATATATACTATGTATGCAATAGAATCGGAACATTCGTGTAAGTATACTGACTTATCTATAGATATCATTAATATAATTCTGTTGTTTCTTATTTAGACAAATATGATACTAATAATAAATAAACGTGTATTTCTTTAGTATATTATAAATTATCTACAATATTATGAATTCACTTTTATTTGATTGATGAAGTATATACAATCATTTAAAAAAAGTATAATTTACAATCATAATTGTACAAATACGTAAAAGTAACCAACATAATAAAGTTATTTACAATTGTTTGATTGAATATTTTGAAAAATGGAATAATTATTCACACTTATCATTACATTACTGATATTTTATATATTGATTATTTGTGTATAGTCATTCATAATGACTCATTATAGTTATATGTAATGTGTCATCTGTAAGTGTAGAGTTTCCCCGTATATCATAACCACCATATACATAATATTAACCTCCTATAACCTCATGAGGGATCCTGCATGATATAAGAGGTTATAGGAGGTGTTGGTATGTTGTTCCATATGGCTATAATGTCCCTTTAAAGCTGCTCAAATATTAAGTCATTAACCAGAGCCGATCATTTTTTATATATAATTATATAAAAGTAAACCGAGTCATGTTATCTATATTTCTGACGCCTTATACAACTGATATACACAGGTATACCTGTATAACTATAGTTATCATAATTATATTATAATAGTTATAATTATAATTATAACTAGTATCCCAACCGCTATAATCTCATTATTCACCGGCGACCGCCACCGCTTCATAAGCCCCGCCTCTAACGCCCGCCTCTCGAACCACGTGACTAACCTGACGAGGAAGCTGAAGCAGATCAACATGATGACGGTGAACTGATGCGACAGCCTATCAACGTAGTCGTCATCCGTACGAAGCTTGATCTCCCGTATCGATAATATCGACTTGAATAGTCGGTCCATGTCCTTCGAGCCGGTTGCGTCCTTCCAGGCTCCTTAATATCGCCCTAATATCACTCGCTTCTATGTTCTATGTATCAGCGTCTAGTTTCTGTGTACTTTTTACAGTAGTTACGATTTTTAATTAATATTCTATTGTATATTATGTGTCAATATGTCTAGTTGTTCAGTGGCTAGTGTTTCAGTTCCTAATATGTACACACCGATGACTCACTATTACGTAATACGTGATAAACATCCGGTAGGGGGCGGGGTCTGGGATTTCTGGGCTTTCATTGATCATTAACTAAACTCATTTGACTAATACATCGCGTCTCTTTTGTTCCTATTGTTTCGTTAATCGATACCCTGCGATGACGTCATCGTGACAATAGACAAGTGGGAGACGGGAGTTTATTACTTCTATTATTATCCTAGACCATGTTAACTCCGCTACTTTACCTACTTTTCGATAACACTCAAAAGGGAGATTACGTAATCCGAACTATTGCGTAATCAGAGGAGGGGCGTATTACGCGACGATGGGCGTGGTCTAATTCATCATAGAGTGTCGTAACAGATTTATCGTTTGTGATTGTTTACTTCGGTCGCATCCTGTGTAGTGATATGAGAATACGTTAGAGAGAGAGAGAGAAAGAGAGAGAGAGAGAGAGAGAGAGAGAGAGAGAGAGAGAGAGAGAGAGAGAGAGAGAGAGAGAGAGGAGAGAGAGAGAGAGAGAGAGAGAGAGAGAGAGAGAGAAGAGAGAGAGAGAGAGAGAGAGAGAGAGAGAGAGAGAGAGAGAGAGAGAGAGAGAGAGAGAGAGAGAGAGAGAGAGAGAGAGAGAGAGAGGAATATATAATATAATAAGTTGACGCTCGTCTTAGAGTTTTAGATACTATATATATGTTATGTCATACACTGATACGCGTTACACAATGGGTATTATGTAATATATGCTATTTAAATAAATAAACCATCTATAGATACATATATGTATCATGATATACATCTATGTATCCATCATCATCTTGTAATATATAATCATATATGGAATAATATCATTTGTATAATGAATTGGGAACGATGTACAAAGTTCTATTAGGAATCAATGTAGTCAAATTATTACCGATGTGGGTATCTATTTTAATATATATATATATATATATATATATATAATATTTATAAAACAGCTTGTATAATGTTGATATGTTAGATAGGAACATAATTCTACATTAAATATTACATGGAATATTCCGGTGTCGAAGGATTATCTCACCAAGGCCATGTCCTCTTTACACCCGAGGACACGGCCTCCACACCTCTATATATCAGGGGTGTCGAGGTCGAATGTCAATATCATATTATATATAATGTGAGTAACCATATATGTATATGTGTATATAGATAATATCAGAATATATTTATATACATACATTCTAATATATAGCCAATTTAAGCGAAGAAGCGAGATTATTATCAAATCACCTGTATATATATATATATATATATATATATATATATATATATATATATATATATATATATATATATATGTATATGTGTATGTGTATGTGTGTATGTATGGGTGTGTGTACATATATATATATATATATATGTGCGACGTACATTGTACGTCGTACAATGCGCATGTACGTGTATGTTACTACCTAATGTGTATTATATACTAGCAGATATCTCATATTTCTGATGTTTATATATATATATAAATATATATACAGTCAAAGCTCGATAACTCAACATTGACGGGACGAAGTTTTTATGTTGAGTTAGCGAGTATGTTGAGTTATCGGATGTATAAACTAATGACTTAATTAATGTTTTGTTCATATAAATGCATTCAAAATAGTACTCGTATGATAATATAATAATTTTAATTGTATTTTTACGTTTATATATTTATATCCATATATTATTAAATAAAACCATGTTGAATAATGTATGTTGAATTATATTTGTTGAGAAATGTAGTTTTACATGTAAAAGATACGAATCCAACAACATATGTTTGTGATATTTTGATTTTTCATAAATGTTGAGTTATCGGATGTATATTTACATGTAATGTATAGGCTAGGATTATAAAAAAGATGTTGAGATATATGTATGTTGAGTTATATTTGTTGAGTAATAGGGTTTTTGTTAACATGTAATTGATACGAATCCAACCAAATATGTTGTGGATGTTGAGTTATCGGCAATGTTGAGTTATCGGCATGTTGAGTTACCGAGCTTCTACTGTATATATATATAATTATATATATATATATATATATATATATATATATATATATATATATATTTATGATTATATATAATTAACTATAAATAATATGTGAAACCAATAAATAATTTATATAGGTAAATATTGCATTATATATACTTTCACGTAATAGTGGTTCCAATATTCTGAACATTGCGCAATAATATTAAATAGTCTATAAATAGAACCATCTGTTATTGTCACGTGATGATCGCACGTTACGAACTTCCGAGAACCGCGCAGTACCTCGACAATAAGTGGAATGTCGTTATATCGAGTACATAACTACTGCCTCTATCGTCGAGAGCTATGTGCTGCAGCTCGCCGAAGCGGAAGCTCTACCACGGCTGAAGGCACTAAAATGTCCTAACAGGTCAATTAGTGACCTTAATTTACAAACGCCACCTGCTACATACATATATATATATATATATATATATATATATATATATATAAATAATATTTATTTATTAAATCACATATATTAATAACGGATATAAATGCATCCCTCGAGAAGTCGTAGATTTGTTATCAATAAATGCGAGGGCAGATAGAAAATATAAAACAATACGTAATGTTTTATTCCTTATTATTTGATTTATTATATATTAATCAGTTCTTAATAAGCGTAAGAGAAACAAGATAATTATCTGGGATAGAACATTATACCTGGGAGATTATACTCCACTTTCGAGGTACTGAATGTTCCGCTAGTCTATATACCCCATGTATATATGAATAATTCTATGTAATTATCTATTAACAATAAATATATAAATAAATTTACTTTCGAAAAAAACCTTAATCAGATAAGAGTACATGTAATTGAATACATTAAACATCATATTGCTACCTGACTACGTGTGTACCTATATATATATATATAGTGATACCCATCGGCATGCTCGTAGTGATACCCATAGTCATACCCCTATAGGGACTACATGTGAACATCGGCTCATTACGTTATCATTATTATTCGGCGCTATCTCATCATGTAATCAGTTCATCGGCAGTATAGCACTTCGTAGAATACATTGATTCCTGGTATATATATATAAATAGATAACAAGTGAAATTATAGATGTATATTCTTAGAAAATTATATGGTAATAATTGATAAGTCTGAGATATCACCCCCACCCCCTAAACTTGTAACCACCCATATATGACGCCTCTAATTGTCACTAGTATAATATAATCAAGGACATGAAGTCTGCTAATGCATATTTGTTAATATTGTATTGTAAGCCTATTTTATAATAGTGCATTATGGTCCGGGAGTAATATCTATAGGTATACACATGCATATGTCCTAATGGACCTATAGGAGTATACTCCCTCTAGATATATGTATTGACAAACATTATGGTAATTATAAAATATTTTTAATTTTAATGTTTTATATTTCCTATTTACTTTCTTTATTTCAATAACGTATACTTTATCATTATGACATATACGTTTACTTTATAATTTCCACTCTATATTTGCAAGATAAATTAAACAAAATAAATTGTATAACATAAAACAATCAATAGGCAAGTATACGTTATAAACAATATTATGATTCATCGCTGATCATAATTGATGATATGTACATTGTAACTATACAATGTACAGTGTATATTGAACAGTCACACAACGTGTGTTGTTAACCATTACGTAATAGCATACACTACTGGGTGGGTATGACATAATAGTGAGGTACTGACAAAGGGTGGCTCACCGAATATATATATATATATATATATATATATACTAAAGTATACTTTAGTCTATAGACTATGAAGCCGATTTCTTATACAACAGTAAGTATAATTACATCAATACAGATGTATATATTACTGAAACGCGTACTGCAACATATATGTAAATAAATGAGCATAATTCTACATGAACCTATTAAATAAGTTGATATAAATATGTGTATATTACTATAGTAATATATACATATATATGTAATTAAATGATAGTATTATTTTAACATAAATATTATATATATATATATATATATATATATATATATGCTGACGTAACCATCATATAGACCGACGATATAGAACGAGATATGCCGAGAAACAGCGAGCTAGACCTAGAGGTAACGACTAAATCATACACGTCGTCTATAGATAATCGTCTATATTGTATTATCTAATTTAAATAATCTATGTAATCATCCCCCTAGAGGGCGCGAGGGGGCGAGTCGACTGATGACGCATGCGCATCTCCGCGCACGTGACCACGTATCTAGTCACGTGATAGACCACGTGAGCCGCCGTACACACGTGGCTGTATCGCACCGCGTGACTAGAGAGAGAGAGGGAGGGTCACGTTCACCACATAATCGTAATGGCTGGCGTCGGTTAGCTTTAGTTAATGTGTATATATATATATATATATATACGTATATATACGTATATATTGGTCGTACTCTAATCACATACAGTTAATTCGTTTGTAACGATGTTGACCGCGTTAAACAAACGTGACGACATATCGGGTCGGGAGCTAAATATAGCCCCCGGAAGCGAGCCTCGGTTCGGGACGGCCAATGGGGAGACGTTTAGGCATCAATAATTCAATTCGGTCGTCTGTCAATAATAAATAACACTTGGCGGAACGTTAGAAACTTATTTCAAGATCGTGTGCAAATATGCAAAATTATATTTATGTATATTATATAGTTCTATGTATAATATATATATATATATATATATATATATATATATATATATATATTGTTATTTTTTCTAAATGGTGTTATTATATTATAAACGAAATAGACAAAAATGTAGACACAAAATATAATACAAATATACATGTACACTGATTATATTATATATATATATATATATATATATATATATATATATATATATATATATATATATATAATCTATACATACACTATAGTGTGTATATAACAAATCGTTATATTATACTATTATGTAATATATTACTATTATGTAATTTATGTAATCTATTACTGCAGTATCAACATAATATGTATTATTATAATATTAACATATTTTAATTATTTTATATATGTTTATTTGTAATTGAACATTTTGTAAATAATGTATTTATATAAACTATTAATATACATTAAATACTTATAAATAGTACTTACATAATGTATATATATATAATACATATTTCAAACATACTATATTTTACTAATAACTATATATATCAGGAATATAACTTATACATGTAATATATTTAACATATTCTTTCTCCCATTCTCTTATCTATATATCTTATTCCATTATAATGTATACAAATAATCATAAAACGTTATCCATATATTACTTAAAACTTATACGCAGACGACATAGAACTATTTGAAACGATAACAAACTCTACCCAACTATAAGACTGTTTAAACGAACTACAAAGAGCAGGTTGGTATCTCGATAAGTTCCATAGAACTTCAATACCATTTAAGAAATGTCACTTATAAGAAATAGTAGATAATATATTATACCAAATACTAATTAGTAATTAGTAATATTAATAATAGTTTATTAATAATTTGTTTCAAGAAATTAAATAATCTGGAAAATAAATAAGAACTTCTAAAGTTTGTAGATATTTAAAAACAAGGATATATAAAATAAAAGATATTAAAAACAGAAGTTATTTACCAAATTGAGATTCTAGAAATGTGAGCTATTCTGAGTTTGCAGTATCGCGCGATATCAACGCTTACAGAGTTAGGTCTAATGAGTGTATTTGTTAACTCAAATGTATCCTATTAATAAATATAATAATACCTATACTATACATATTGGTGTATTAACCTGCGCATGTGGGTTAGCACCTTCCGGATACATATACCGTCACACTTAATATATATGACGGCAATTTTCTGTGAACTACTACATCTATTATGCCGACATATTTGTCGATGTGATAAATATAATTATTTCTATTTTTCTGATTTATGCCGGTGTCGTATTGAGATGATACCAACTATCGATATGATACCAAATGAACTTTGACATCTCTATTATCGCTCAAATATTTTTAAATGTACATATACAGTGTTATAATAGCATATTATAATAGTGTATATTAAATAATTAGCATTGTATATATATATATTACCATGTTGGTAATAAAAAAAGGTATTTTAAAGTTTAATCGAATTATTTCCTTTAGGGTTTATTTAAGGGTTTATTTATTTTCAAATTAAATTAAACCATTTTGAAATAATTAATTTATTATGAATAAATTCAAATAAACGAATGTTAATGTATTAACATTTTAAGTATTTAAATTAATTGAATAAGTTGAATAATAGTTAATGCGAATACAATAAATTAGTTAAATTCTGAATTCGAAGCAATTTTAAAATGGGTTTAGTTAATTTTATATAATTCTGAATGTCCGAAACCTATAATTCTACTTGTTTATTAAGTTTATGAATTCAGAATTAAACTAATTTATTGTATTCGCATGTAATATTATTCACTTTATATTTAATTAATATAAATACTTAAAATTTTAATACATTAACATTTGTTTATTTTAATGTATTCATAATAAATTAATTATTTCAAAATGTTTAATTTAATTTGAAAATAAATAAACCCTTAAAATACATTTTCCATTACTAACAATGTAATATTTATATACAATGCTAATTATTTAATAATCCAATATTATAATATGCTATTATAACACTGTAAATGTACATTAAAAAATATATGAGCGATAATTTAGCGATCAAATTTCATTTGGTATCATAGCTATAGTTGGTATCATCTCAATACGACAACGGCATAAATTCAAACCAAATAAGAAATAAATATACAGATTCATATGATATTAGGTATTATGATATTGTGATTAAATATTCTCATGTAGATTATTAATTTGATTTTTGTGTAAAACCGGCATGCTAATATATAGAATATATTCATATTTCGATTACAACATATAATGACTCATATATGAAACTATAGTCTAAATATAACTAATAATCATAATAATATTTTAATATTTTCATTATTATTAATTTATAATTTATAATATAAATAAAATTTAAATTTATTCAACATATAATTATAAAATATCTAGTACAAAAGTCAAATTTTATAATCGTTGTAGTTGACAATTTATTCTCGATTTTTAAAAATATATATATATATCAGTATATTTTCCGGTATATTTTCCGGTATATGTATACGTATATGCTACATGCTTTATGTGTTGTCTATGGTTTGCATAATATATTTTTTTGGAATCAGTCTTTAATAATACATTATAAATATTCGAATAATAATTATATAATTATGAAATACAATTAATTGTATGAGACGTCCGAAAGTACTTCGCGATATATTACTATTATTCGTTGTTATTACTAGGGAACCTCTATGACATGCCACTACTAGGGGCCTACAATTCTAGGGGACTCGCTTATATAACGACGGTCGATAATACGGCGATGGAGGCGGCGGCGGCGGAAACAACCCGGATATTACGAACACGGAGTTCGTTGTAATCCGACGTCGTTGTAACCGTCTGGGGTGGGCGGATGGGTGGGTGGGCGGATGGGTGGGTGCTTTACTAGGCGCGCACACGAGTCGATAATAGTAGTCCCCCCCCCCCCGTATATCGCTCTCGCTCTCTATCGCCCTCTCTCGCCGTCTCTCGCCGTCTCTCGCGGATTATCGCGACTTATCGAGCATTACGTAACTACATCGATCGGCCAACGACTACCGGACTACGCGGTCTTGCGGTGCGGTGGGGGGGAAGGGGCGTGGCTTGTTAGGCTACCGGATGTGGATTAAACGTTGCGCCGATTCAATTAAACATTCGTACATTAGGACGCGCTATTGCTATATATCATTCTATATATAGTTAAATTTAGGAGGGAATTAGCATGGTAGTATTACTCGTAAGCATCTCTATACACGCGCACGTTACTGCAATCTGATGTATGTGTGTGCGGATGTGTGTGCGACTGTGTGTGCGACTGTGCGTGAGAGAGAAGTGTGTTCATCAATAATTTTACATTTTAATTTTACGTTCTATCAACATCAATTATAGTGTAAATATATATATATATATATATATATATATATATATATATTTATATTAAGTTATAAATATTCTACACTGTATACAGTAAAAAGTAAACGTTATTTAGACACTTTCAAAGTCTAATGAACGTTTAATATTATAAAATGTAACCTATACGTTCTTGAAATACAGTTGTATAAAGAACCTTTATCATAACTGTAAAACGTTCTTTAGAAACTTTCAGAGTCTAATGAACCTTTAATATTATAACATTTAACCTAAACGTTCATGAAATATAGCTGTATAAATAATCTTTATCATAACTGTATACACTTTCTTTAGTCACTTTCAGATTCTAATGAACCTTTAATATTTTAAAATTTAACCTAAACGTTCTTGAAATACAGCTGTATAAAGAACCTTTACCATAACTGTATACACGTTCTTTAGACATTATCAGAGTCAAATTAACCTTTATCGAATGAGCATATTATGAAATTTAACATAATCGTTCTTAGAATATATTTGTATAATTAACCTTTATCAAAAATGTATAAAAGATCATTAGATATTGAAAATCACAATGAACTATTGTATTACAAGTATTATATGATTGTATATTAAAGATAAAATATCGAATAGCGAGAAAATATAGTGAAAATAAAGTGATATAATTATACTGATATTATTAAATATAGAATTATTTAAAAAAAATCTTGCCAATAATATTAATTTTCGCCTAGATTTTTTTTAATACAGATACTATATCATATTTTACCTTTTCTTTATTTTGTTAAATTGATTTAATTTAGCACTAATGGTATTAAGTATCAATTATTATTTTATTTCTATATTTAAGTTAATATTATGATTTAATAAATAAAGTTACAATTTTAAAATCATAAATTCTTTAAGTATTTTTTTTCTATCATCATAATTTCATTTATGCGTCAACTTAATTATAATACTCAACAATAATCATAATTATATTGATAACTAAAATAATAAAATTTAAAATAATGTTATAATGATAACTCAATATTAAACATTGAAACATTGTATTTAATATTAAAAATATTATTATTGTTAAATTCATGTTATAAATATAATCTATATTTAATTATATAATATATTGTAATATATAAGTCGTTACAAGTTAAATATGAATATGAACATATACCCACTAATACATATATATAATTATAAGCATATTAATAATATAAAATATTCAGAATATAGAGTATAAAGAACGTATATACAAAAACGTTCATTATAATATATAATATAAAGAACGTTTATACAAAAACGTTCATTAGAATATAGAGTATAAAGAACGTTTAAACATATAAGTTCATCAGAATATAGAGTATAAAGAACCTTTACACAAAAAGGTTCATTAGAATATAGAGTATAAAGAACGTTACAAAATATTCGCTATTTCGACCATCCAATGAACGTTTAAATTGAGTGCAATGAACGTTTAGTTTTTACTGTATAAAGTCAATATATATATATATATATATATATATATATATATATATATATACACTATACATAGTGCACTATACATGTATATCGAATACATTATTAATACTATATTCATAACTGTGAAGGTATTACTATATACAGCCGGCTATACCTTATAATTAAAGTATGGCGATTAAGCGATTAAGGGATGAACCCGCCATTCTACCCCACTCCCACCCCCATCCCTTTAGCCTCTTCGCTTATTAAAGATAATCCCGTCACTAATCACGAGTGCTTTATTACGAGTCCCAGCTGATTATTACGATTAATTAGGAACCACTAACTAGGAACTACTAATTAGTGTGACAGTCTTCTGCTATTATAATAGCTATTATAACAGTATACTGTCTATCCCGGTAGAGTGTTATATATTCGCATGCATTGTGTATCCAATATAATAGTGTTATAACACAGAATATATATATATATATAAAATGAAATATTTACTTATAATAATTATTTATTGGTATCACATATTACTTATAGGTAATTATATATAATCATAAATATAAATGAATATATATATATATATATATATCATATATCATATATCATATATGCAGACGTAATATATTACATGCAATAGCATGTTAGCATGTTAGCTATTAATAGCTATGATATATTACGATATCGGATATTGCGTATTTGTTTGCCAGTAGAAATGTTATCATTATGATTTAATTTCAAACCTAGTCTTGTAGAATAATTATTTTTGTAAGTAGACTTCATTTCATGCAATCAACTTACTGCATAGTTTACATGAATAAGTTTATGCGGTAGTGGAGTGGGTTTATATAATGTTAGTATTCATAATTATGTATACTAACAAATTTGTTGAAGTATATTAATATATTAATATATTTATATATATATATATATATATATATATATAATATACTATACTATAAAATAGTAGAGTACCTACTATACTATAAAATAGTAGAGTACCTATAATAGAAAAATACTATACCATAAATGTTACGTCATATTGGTAGGGTATAACGTACGTATGGGTATCAATATTGTTAACATATTCATATTAGAATTAATAAAAAGAACTATCTCTCTGTATGTATATTGTATGTATCTAAACTAAGATATATATATATATATATATATATATATATATATATATATATATTTGAAGAAGTATATGTGTATATGTGAAGAGTATTATATAAATGTATTGATTATACGCTGGGCTGTGTACATTGTATTCACATTACATTATGCACATACAGCATAACGGACTACTCCACATTTCACCGTGGATACATTGAACCATGGCCTACATATCTTTAACATAAATAATACAAGGCGTCAGTCACCACCGTACGCATGTCACATGCATGTCACATACGCAGTCACGTACTGATGTGGTGGTGGTGATGGTGATGGTGTAGTGTGGTGTGGTGTGGTGTGGTGTGGTGTAGTGTGGTGTGGTGGTGGTGATGGTGATGGTGTAGTGTGGTGTGGTGTGGTGTGGTGTGGTGTAGTGTGGTGTGGTGGTGGTGATGGTGATGGTGTAGTGTGGTGTGGTGTGGTGTGGTGTGGTGTAGTGTGGTGTGGTGGTGGTGATGGTGATGGTGTAGTGTGGTGTGGTGGTGGTGATGGTGATGGTGTAGTGTGGTGTGGTGTAGTGTGGTGTGGTGGCGGTGATGGTGATGGTGTAGTGTGGTGTGGTGGTGGTGGTGGTGATGGTGTAGTGTGGTGTGGTGTGGTGTGGTGTGGTGGTGAGGAAGTCAGTACATTATAGCGTATACGCAGTGTATACGCAATAAAAAAAACCATAATAAATGGAGTACGATTTAAGGTTTTAGAATACTACAAAAAAAACTCATACTATATTGGTATATTTCGTTATATATACCTATATATACCTATATATACCTATAGGTTTTTATTATTATTGAAATATTTAAATACGGTAATGATTTTCTACAATTCATTTAGTTATAGTGTTTAGTTATTTACTTAATTGTATGTAAAGATATAATTACTATAAAACTCATTACTAGATATATTCCGAAATCCAATGACCATATATGGTTATGGTATATACCATAACTACAACCAATAATATCATATATTATAGAACATCCTTACCGACTTTTTAATTATAAAAATAGGTGACAAACACATAAACAAAGTAACTTATATAGGTAACAAAATACCTATAAGTAACTCGATATATAGTGTATATTATATAATATGTACTATAATATATAGTATGTCTATATGCCCTATAGGGTGTTTATTATATAAAATTCCCTATAATGATACCCCATAGGGTGTAAAGTATACTATATAGTCCACTATATAACGTTTGTGTTAGTTTTGTTTACAACATAGAATACGTAACACATTACGTTACCGATACCCCCGTTACTGATAGACTCGATGATAACTACGGTGAACAATAGGTGTATTGTCTTGTATTGCGCTGTACTGCATGCCGTATCCACACCATTATAATATACCTGCGCGCCTTTACTGAAGTTAATATAGGTTTCGTATACTCAATATTGATTCGAATACATATATATATATATATATATATATATATATATATGTGTGTGTGTGTGCGTGTATGTATGTGTGTGTATTGTATGAAATATGTATGTTTGCTATAGCCCTGTGTGCTGTTATTAAGATATATATGGTGATATGTCAAGATCAGGGTACGTCCATCTCAGGCGGTATAACGAGGTAGGCTTCGTAGTGAGGGGAGACGGTATGTCCACAGTTGTACCACGATATATCCTTACATATATCCTTACATATATCCTTACATATATCCTTACATATATCCTTACATATACCATACATATATATATGGTATACCATAGTGGGGGTGAGTTTACAAATATGTACCAATATACCATACTATAGTATGGTGTTATGTACCCTCTCACTATCTCTGTATATGTCATATTTATGATTAGTATACAGTATATTTAATATGTAATATTTATTTATTACATATATGTATATCATATGATATCATATATGATATATACATATATATACATATATATATATATATATATATATATATATATATATATGTAATATGTATCAATATATGTATATCATAACCTATATATATATCGCCCCTATATATGTGGATAAGTTCACACTCATTGTATATCACGCTATCATGAATATATTCATTGACTGTATATAGCGCTATCAACATAACGGTTGTGGTAGTAGTAGTGGTAGTGGTAGTGGTAGTAGTAATGGAGGTGGTAGTGGTAGTGGTAGTGGTAGTGGTAGTGGTAGTGGTAGTAGTAGTGGAGGTGGTAGTGGTAGTGGTAGTAGTAGTGGAGGTGGTAGTGGTAGTGGTAGTGGTAGTGGTAGTGGTAGTGGTAGTGGTAGTGGTAGTGGTAGTGGTAGTGGTCGTGGTAGTAGTAGTGGAGGTGGTAGTGGTAGTGGTAGTGGTAGTGGTAGTGGTAGTGGTAGTGGTAGTGGTAGTGGTCGTGGTAGTAGTAGTGGAGGTGGTAGTTATAGTGGTGGTGATAGTGGGTGTTGTAGTGGTAGTAGAGGTGGTAGTGGTGGTGCACCATGGTAGTGATAGTGGTAGTGATAGTAGTGGTAGTGGATGTGGTAGTAGTGGTGGTAGTGGTAATGGTAATGGTATTGGTAGTGGTGGTGGTTGTGCGATACCAATAGACACAACTACTGTGCGATAGCCTGCAAGCCACACACGTCGACCATTACGTAATACTCTCTACGCGTGACGTCATACCGTATCGTTATGTAATAGCGGTGCGGTTATTTCGTGCACTCTAATTCGTGCGCATCGGTAGTGGTAATAGTAAGCGCGCGTATGAAAGCATCCATCTACACGCTACCAAAGCCAAGGGCTTTGACGCTACTATAGTGTATCGCTTTTTCTCGGTCTTTCTCGGTCTTTCTCGCTCTTTCTCGAGTATAAGGTGTATCGCAACTAGACCCATATATGGGTATTACATGCGTATATATATAGATGTAGTATACGTATATATACACGTATTCGTACACACATGCATTCATGGCTGTGTTAACCGTGTACTATATCCGTCTTCTTATACATTATATATTATCTATTACATAATATTTCAGTTAGATTATATATAACCCAAAAGTTATATCTTACACTACAACAGAAATATCATGTACTAGATAATATATAATTCATTAAATTCACGCTCTCACTTCATAACATCACCAGGTATACGTCGTATGTGTGTACCTAACTATGGGTACACGTGCACTTAACTCTGGGTGCAAGTGCACTTAACTCTGGGTGCAAGTGTACCTAACTATGGGTGCAAGTGCACTTAACTCTGGGTGCAAGTGCACCTAACTATGGGTGCAAGTGCACCTAACTATGGGTGCGAGTGTACTTAACTCGAATTCTGACCACTGCCCGGTAAGTGAGGCGTTGCGGCCTCCAATCGTGTGATGGTCAAGCTAACCTATCTCTTGTGTCACTACCGTTTACTTGTGTAGTGAATGGTCAATATTACCGTCAGCTGCACTATTATTCCACTATTATATCACTCTTATGTCACTATTTTGGCACTCTGACGTCACTATTATTTCACTATTATATCACTCCGACGTAACTATGATGACCTATGATGTAACCATAACGTAACTATGATGACAATAGCTACAGTTGATATCGAAAAGATACTAGTTCGCCTAGATATAGCTGTAGGACGCGTTAATATAGATCTACAATAGTGAGATGTCAATCAGAGATTCATTCGACCGTTACCGATATAAACGCCAATATTTTAGATTACCAGAGAAATATCGCTACTACTAAAATTATGCATACTATCGTTGCTTACTACTCTTACTTCCTACTAATTATGTATAGTATTCTTGCCTTTCACCTTCGTCTTTTTAAAGGGGTATTTACCGGAAAGGGATATTTTTTGGGAAATTCCCCCTCCCCCGCTATTATTTGTGGCCCCACTTTTAAATTTTTGACAACAAAAAATCATATTTTTTAAATAAATTATATTATAATCCATAAATATCATTTATTATAAATCAGTATATGTATATACATATATAATATATATATATTGAAACGTGTTAATAATAATAGTAGTAATATATAGTTTAAATATTTAAAAATGTACAAAAAAATAATACCGTATAAAATATATATATATAGAAACGTGTTAATAATAATAGTAGTAATTTAGTATGTTATTATAATACAAATAGTAATAAAGATAAACGATTTTAGAATCGCGTACCTTCATTAAATAAGTAAGGTACGCGAACGGACGTTTGTTCACATGATCCATATATATTATTAGATTAGTTATCATATATAATTGATAACGAAATCATTATTTTTGGAATTTTTCCCCCACTTTCAAATCTAAATTAACAAAGCGCTGCCTTCGACTACAGCTATTGTCTACTAATACGTATACTAGGGTGTGTACAAGGTACACAGTGTTCACTGCGAATGTGCAACTTATTATTCGTATATAAACTGTGCATATAGGTGGCATGCACATGTACCCTTGTGTGCACATGTATATGCGACCCCCCCCCCCGCCACAACAGGAATATTGAGATCTACTGCATACAACATGTCCAACATCATATCTATATTACTCGTATAGGCTTGCGAGATATGGCGATATATGGCGATATATGCTGAGATATGCTGAAATATGCTGAGATATGGCGATATATGCTGAGATGTGGCGCGATATTGAGCGAGATATGGTGAGATATGTTCAGATATTCTGAGATATGCTGAAATATGCTCAGATATGGTGAGATATGTCGTGATATAGTGAGATATGGCGATATATGATGAGATATATCGTAAGAGAGGCGGTGTTGATGATCGGTCAGTCTGCATCCGTAG